>JAWNMN010000926.1:0-13816 GCA_035044025.1 Drosophila paracracens
CAGCTTTGAAGAATTCACCTGTTCGCGAGAGTCTGCTCCAGGTAAATCTGCGAACCAACTAAGAAAGCTCGCGAGCGCTCGTCTGTCCGACAACGTCACCATACGGCGTTCCGGTTATGCACCCAGATTCGCTCGTATGCGCGCCGCTTGAATTCAGACTCGGTCGCACTCGGGGTCGTTGGGTTTTTCTGCGGATTGTACCTGTTACTACAACTCAAGCGTGGCAAGGATTTACCCTTCTCACTAACTTCAGGACCTCAATGTCTTGCGTTGTCCTTAGACCTGGTAGCGTCGAATCCTTTTATGCTCCTCGCTGGTGTATCGTCCTGGCAGCGTCGAGTCCTTCGATGCTCCTCGCTGGTGTGTCGTCCTGTTTCGGCAGCGTTACCCCTTCTCGTATGGGTTCTGACTTTTTGACTGTCCGACTGGCAGAGTTTCCCCTTCTCGTGTGGGTTCTGACTAACTGATGCTGTGTGTTGCGGCGCTCCTTTTATAGGCCGGGTCGCGGCCTTTTGGTCGCAACTGTACCAGAAATCACGTGATCGTCTCGGTGGCGTGATTTCTGGTAATTTTCCACTGCCGTTTTGCTGGCGCCAGCCTATGTCTGCCGTTAGTGCGAGTATGGATGGCGATATTGCGCTCGCCATACTCCTCGCACCATAACGGCACATGTCCTGATGGGCATGTGTGTCAGACACGCTCATATGGCTGACAACCTGCGTGAGAAAGAGAGAGGGCGAAAGAGAGCGAATTCGCCGCAACTGCAATCAGGGTCGGATCTCGGTCTGATATACAGTTGCTGTGAGGGGCGCATATAGCATAAATGTATATCTCATATGCATTTATTTGTTGAGGCTTATATTGGCATATCCGCAAAACCTGCATACATTGCTGCTATAAATACCTAATTTGGTTAGGTGACTTCTCAGTCTACAGTGTCCTGTCAATAGACCTGTGAGATTTCTGAGTCTATGCTTCCCCATGGATATCATTTGCTTAAGTCGCTTTTGATTATAGCCACCTAAGAGACTTCTGGCTTGTCGGAGTTCTGGTGTCTCTGCCCAGCTCCGTTCCCGCCTTTGTTTTTCTTCGTCCCTGATGTGTAGCCGTATTTTGTGTTTTCCTACGCCACAATACGGTTTAGGGCCTATCATGAGGGCTCCTTCCCCCTCGTTCCTCCTAGTAATCACCTTCCATGTGGAAATGTCCATCTTGTTCTGAAACCCGATAAGGGGCAGCAGGGACTCGGTGGACCGTTCTTTGCTTCTTGGGCAGAATATTGTGATGCAGTGGGGCAATGTCATCTCCCACCTTGCTGTCTAGGGGCACTCCCTTCCACGATCGTAGCCGTGGTCCCATTTCTCCCAGCCATTTGGCTGAGCTTTCATTGGAGCATTCAATCAGCAGATAGCCGACTCTAAAATGAATGCCCGCTAATGCAACCGCGGTGTCCCAACCCCCATCGTATCCTACAACGAGGTCATCTGTTATGACCTCCTCCAATGTAGACAAGTGTTTGTGGTTGAGCATTACCTGGGGGTAATCTGCAGGCAATACTGCCACCTTGACTTTTTTTAGTCGCCGCCGCATATGATAGGCCGCTGCACATGATGTGCTCGGGCGCATGTCCAGTTCCTCTTGTCCCTTCTTAATCGGCACTTGTGCCCCCGTTGGACCGTGAGCAGCGCTCTTGACCGTCGAACACCACCTTTTAGGGGTGTCCATCGGCGGTGTCAGAGCATTGCTGGATCTTTTGGATGCTGGTGCCGCACTTGCTGTGTCCCTCGGCTCGTTAGACATTTTGAGAGCGTCTTCTGGGGTCATCCCTTGCCGGAGGTACCTCAGGTACCATCTGACCCGTAAACCGCAGAGATTTTTACGGTTCGGGTCGTCAAGCCCTCCGGGTTGGCCCCTCGGTGGGGGAAAGTCCCCTTCTTTTTCGACCAATATGCCGCTTGCCCACCAGCTCTCGCTATTGGATGTGGTGGTCGAGATGCTCCGACCACACCTTCCTCTCTCGAGGCTAGTGCCTGCTTGACTGTGCCCCTGCTGTGCAAAGGGCACCCTCCTTGGTGTTGGAGTGGGTCGTTGTGGCGGATGTGCTCCCCCCGTCCAGGGCTCGGTCCTCTATTGGTCTCGCGACCTCGTTTGCAGGGAGATTCCGCGGAATTTTTATATTGTTATTCTTATTCATGTTGTTCCCACGATTTGCAGAGAAAGTATTGTCCGCCCGAGAAGAGATCTGCGATATCCGGGTAAGGCTGATTAGAACAGGCGGTCGCCATCTGCCTGAGCTCACCGTAAAGAACTGGGCTATTTGATAGTACGGGCCCCCAGCCAAGTTGACTCTCGGCACGGTCCGATTGGCACCTTAGTTCGGCACGGAGTGAGATGTGTGGGGATAGGATGGGGGTAGGTAGTAATATTTGGAGCTTGGGGGAATTGTGTGAGGCTATGTTTTGAGAGGCGGCAACACAAGCGCCTTGTCGGTACGATTAATAATAACCGTTCCCGCTGTTTTTCCGGGACTGCTTATTCACGGGACTGCCTAAAGGGAGGCCGTTCGCTATCCGCAACCTACGACCCGCCTGGTGGCCTCAGGCCATCAGGTTAGGCATCGATGAGCGCCATTTTGAACGTTCTTGAAGTAATGATAAGTAGATAGTGCTCCATTTGCGCCAGAATGCCTGCTGAATTTGACATACGCGCTGCCAGCGACTTAGGCGATTAATGTCGATATGCGTTATGTTGGGTTCTTCGATTTAGCATATGGAGTTCCAATCAAAAAATGCCCAGGAGTGAGAACTTCAAGATCGCTGGATTCTATGAAATGGGACAAAGAGGTCGTGAGTTTAGCATTGCAGAAATTTCGAATACAAGGGTACGAAGCTCATGAAATGTGAGAACAGATTTTCCAACGACGCGATATAAATGGTGTTTGGCAGATTTTACCACAGCCTCCCACAAACCACCAAAATGAGGAGACCGAGGCGGGATGAAATTCCATTTGATTCCAATCGAAAATCAAGAGTTCGAAAGCTGAGGGTTGCTTAAAAAGAGTAGCATCAACTCTTTCAGTTCATTCCGCGCTCCAACAAAATTTGTTGCATTGTCAGACCAGATTGAATTGGGTTTGCCTCTGATGCCGATGAATCGCTTTAAAGAAGCGATACTGCCTTGGTGGCAAAACAAACGAATATTGATATGCAGCACTTTGTGGGCGGCCTATTCCTAACTTCTGACTTGGTAAAGAATGGTCCACAAAAATGAATTCCAGTTGTGCAGGATGGGCGGTCTGGTTGCACTCGATCTGCTGGCAACGTTGCCATGATGTGCTCGAGAAGCTTGGGCTTTATTCGAAAACAACGAATGCATTTGCCGATGACGGTTGACACGGTTTTTCGCCCACCAATTGGCCAAAATCGCTGTCGCAGTGCGGCCAGCAAACTTTGTGGTCCACTGTGTAAGAATTGGCGGTGAAAATGATCGATGATGGCGATGGTGACGGGGTGCTGAACTGGCAGAATTATAGGAATAGGAACGAATTCTGAAGACGTCCGCCAACGCGAATTCATCCGGAGCCGTCCGTAATCGGAATTAATTGATTTCGAATTATATAATCGACTGTAAGTGGGCCTTTGGAACGATCTTGATCATCCGTCTTGAGCTGAGAGAACCTGTATATGAATCCAAAGACTCGTTGCATCTTGCCAAAAGAGTTTTGGTACTTGCATAAGAACGATATGTCAAGCTTGTCCGTTAAAATTAAGGCATTACAACGACGTTCGGGCAGATCTGAGTGGGTAGGATCGCCTGGCGGCCAATCATCAGTAGATGTGCGTAGAAAAGCAGGTCCTTCACGCTAAAGATTCGATTCCAAAAGATTGAGTGCTCCGCAGCCACGTGATAATATGTCAGCTGGGTTCAAATGTGTAGGAACGTGGTTCCAAATCATCCCCTTGGTGCGCTCCTGAATCTGAGATATCCTGTTGGATACAAAAATATTAAATTCAGCATAGGCTAGTTCCAGCTTAGAAATTGTAAGCGTTTTTAGTGGTGAAACTGTTGATTGGAGCATAGAAGATGAGATAAGTAGGCACCCTGCATTTCTGATCGCACGTAAACACAGTTGCCGTATGCGGCTAGGCTTGCTTGGCTGTAGAACAAAGCGAGGGAATTTGAGCGTACCAGCTACGGCTATTTGGGATATGTGCTCAATCCAGGCAGAGTGTAGAGACTGAGGAAGGGCTTCGCCCCAATTGAGTTTGTCCTTCCACAGCGTCTATAAGAATATCTTTAGCTTCGGGATTATAGGAGATATTAACCCGATGGGGTCGTAGAACTTGGCGATTGTGGCTAGCTTTCTTGGTTACAATCTTGTCGGAGAGAGTAGACGACGGACTGAATAGAAGATGATCAGAGTTAGTATCCCAAGCCAAACCCAGGGCCTTCTTGACATCGGTTCCATCGTCGAACTTCACAATTTTTTCGCAGTCTGCTCCCAGCTCGCCATCCAGAGCAGTTTCCTCATTTGAACACCATTTGTGAATAGGAAAGTGCCCTCTTCGAAGCAGCTCCTTGACCTGCTGACGAATTTCAACAACTTCTTCAATAGTGTCACCTCCAGTAATTAGATCGTCAACGTAGAAATCCCTTCGAATGATTTTTGACGCAAGGGGTAGCGAGTTTTCTTCGTCGTAAGAAAGCTGTTGCATAGCTCGAATAGCTAAAAATGCCGCAGGCTTTGTTCCGTATGTAACGGTGTTTAAGGTGTACACCTGGACTTCATCGCTCGCCTTGTCACGCCATAAGATGCATTGAAGGTAATGGTCTGGATGAGTCACGCGAAAACAACGGTACATCTTGCAGATGTCCCCGCATAAGGCAACCTTATAAAATCGAAATCGAAGTAATGTGGAATATTTTTTGTTGTATGGATGGTCCTGCAAACAATAAATCGCTTAGAGAGACTCCAGATGTGGTTTTTGCGGAGCCATCATCAACGACTAGCAACTTGGTCTTGGTACTATCAAGCTTCTGCACGCAATGATGAGCCAAAAAGTATTGAGGTACAGCAGATTGCTTGGAGGCTAATGACATGAGCTTCAAATCGATGTATTCGTTCATGAATGCAGCATACTTTTCTTTTATTTTTCAACCTAATGAAAGGTTATAAAATATTGTTTTGTACAAAGTATAAATAATAACAGGAAATTTAAAAATTAAAAATAACGTAAATATATAACTGGATTATAAGATCAAATTAAAGTTAACAATTAGCGGCCAGCTGTCCAGAGGTCGCTGGTGTGGAGGCGCCTTAAGCGTCGACGGATTGTATTCGACCCTAGTGAGCAGGCCAATTGGTTGACATGGTTCTGCAACCGGTCATTGTAACGACTTGTATGTCGGTTTATTTGACTAACGACTGACGGTACACGGAAGTCGTTGTGCAGCGTCATATTGCTCACATAGGGTGGAGCACCAGAGATGTCTCTTAGCACCTTGTTCTGCAAGACTTGAATTTGATTAATCCACGATTTTGCTGCTGTGTCCCAAAATGGAATCCCATATGTCCATGTGGGCACGATGATGCTCCTGTACACTAGCAGCTTGTTGCTCAAGCTGAGTTTGCTGGATGACTTCAGCAACCAGTTGAGTTTCGCCCTCTTGGATCTACACGCTGCTGCGGTGATCTGGATGTGTTTGCGCCAGGTAAGTTTTCTGTTTAGATACATACCCAGGTAGCAAACATGGTTCCCCTGAGGTATGATCGTGTTGTTGAGTCGGACGGTTGGACAGTTACCACTCCTGAGCGCAAACGTATAGTGCTGAGACTTGTTCTCATTGATGCAGATGTTCCACCGGTTGGCCCAGGTACTAAAACCATCCAAGAAACTTTGTTTCTGGCTACCGGAATCGGCAAGTCCGCGGTGTACAATGTGTACAAGGCAGGTCCGAGGACACTACCCTGTGGTACACCCGCTCCGATGCGGCGGATGTTTAATCGCTCGCCCCTAACTTCAACCATAAAAGAACGACCAAGCAGGTAGGACCTCAGCAGTAAATATTGCGCCGATGGTAGTAGGGACTTAAGCTTAGAAAGCAGGTCATCATGCCATACGCGATCAAACGCTTGCTGGATATCCAGGAAGACGGCAGAGCTGTACTGCTTATTTTCCAGGGCCTCGAGGACATGCTGCACTACTCGATGAACTTGCTCTGGTGTACCATGGTGATGCCTAAAGCCAAACTGATGATGAGGAATGGCACTCTGGAAGCCACTTACTGCTTTTTACTACTTTGTATCATATTGTAACGAACCTTGTTCTTCAGCTTAGCTAAACTCAGTCGAGCTGTGGGTTCGAGCAACAAATTTATAATTGATCGCGATGCATCCTGGCAGCGTCGATTCCTTCGATGCTCCTTGGCTGTGTATCGTTCTGGTCGCTATACACTTTCACACTTTTGTTGTTTACTGACATATTACTTGTCCGCTGCACTCGCGTAGATCTGGTTCATAGCTTCCGCGCTTCTGAACTCTGACTTTTGGACTTCCTTCAGTGTGCTGCGACGCCCTTTTAATAGGCCTGCGTCGTAGCCTTTTGTCGCGACTTTACCAAAAATCACGTGATCGGATTTTTGGTAATTTTCAACTGCCATTTGGTGGCGCCAGCCTATGTCTGCCGTTAGTGCGAGTATGGATGGCGATATTGCGCTCGCAATACTCCTCATAACGGCACATGTCCCGCTGGACATGTGTGTCATACACGTTCATATGGCTGACAACCTGTTTGAGAAAGAGAGAGTGCGAAAGAGAGCGAATTCGCCGCAACTGCAATCAGGGTCGGATCTCGGTCTGATATACAGTTACTCTGAGGGGCGCATATTCATATGCACTTATTTGTTGAGGCTTATCTGGCTCCTCACAATATAAAAAAAACTGGATCGTCTTATATATCAATATACTAACCTAAGAAAACGGTTAAGCAATGTGGATATTAATAATAATAATACATTTTGTTATATACATTTATCTTTAAAATTAAACTATAACAATATTAAATAAATTATATTATGAAAACGTAAACAAAAAAAATTCTTTTATTTAAACATAATAAACTCTAGAAACCTAAGTATGAAGAAAGCAGGCATACAAAACATAGCAAGTTATTATTGCAAATTATTGTGAAATCATCATAAACTGTAAAAAGGGAAAGAACCGAAAATACACAAAAAAGGTAGCTGCACGTGTCAAACATACGTGCTCTGTACCTACTTAACAACAGTTCACGTTAATAATACTGTAACTATGATGTGGTAAAATATTCAGGTGGGAGGTGACCTAAGAGTTCTAACCAATGACAATGAAGGTGAAAAAAGAAAAGCAAAAATAATTTGACACTGATCAATGAACCCACCCTCAAAAAAAAAAAAAAATCGTGTACCTGCACACTTGTGCGGTAGCTGCTAACCGATCTTTCTCATGATTTTAGCACACAGGTTACAGATTTCACACCTAGCTCACACAAGTTTGCGAGTGATCCTCCACCTGACCCCAACCTACAATAAAAAGGGTCATCCATAAATCATGACCTTTCGATCATAAATGTCACATACGTGATCCAAAACCACACATTTTTCAAAAAAAGGTCACACACCTGTCACCCCACCTAAATAGCAATAAATCAAGTGCTACAATTAGGTAATTAAAATTCAAAAGCAATAAAAAGTGATTTTCGACTTCCAGTCATAGAATACCCAATTCCCCACTACTGAGAGTGTTCTCCCGTTTGAATATTGGCATGCCCCAGTTGAACTAATGATGCATGTCACTACTGCATGACAAGTTGCAGGAAAAATTGCGCTGATCAGCCGGCATTTTTGTAAATAATATGGCCAATGTTGATTATGATTCGGAGCCAAATTTATTTAACAATCTATCTGCAAATATGCATATATGCTACAACCGACATTTTTGTTAATTATTTTGCCAATATTGTTTATTATTCGGTGCCAATTTTGTTTAACAAATCAAACATGCGTATAAGCTATAACCATCGCTTCTGTTTTTTCCTTTGTATCTATAAATTTCAAATTGTATGAATTTTTATTAAACTATTCAAAATATGAATTATATAAGCCTTGCGTAGTTTGATTTTGAAATGTATTGATTTTTTGTATTGTGTGGATGAAATGCAACTCCCGATGGAGGTAGGATAGCTGCCGTACGGCTTTCCAAGGGATTCTGCTTTTTGCAACGGCACGCTGGATCATGGTAGGGTGGGCGAGTTCACCAACACGGTAGCACCACAAAAAGGATACCCTATAATTCGAGTTATTTGATCCTTCTATTACTTTTTATCTTTCTTCTTTCTCATGTCTTTGTTTTGTCTTCTTCTACCTACCTTCCTTTATGAAAAAATATAGTGCGTGAATGATAAATATATATAACTAATAACTAGGAAGCAATTTAAATACGTCGGTTGTAAAATAATAACCCACCCCAATTGCTGGCGAGTTGCAGCCAAAGCAAGCGCGTACTCAAAAGGTTTTAATAGTCAATCAGCTTTACGTTGATCATTACAACAACAGGAGTGCCGTACGATATCTCTGTCGGTCAGGCGGAGCTCGTGAACTTGCCTAGCTGGTAAGCGGGGTTGCCGGTTGTCAAGTCTTAAAAAGGGACATCTGTGAACTGCTCCACTAATCCAAGTGGCAAATACATTACAAACAATATAATGTAATTATAAGAATAAGTAGTGCAAGTTTAATAAATCTATATTAAAATTTGTTGCACGCATTCCCAGATCGACTGAGTTTTAGACAAGCTAAGTCTAATCCTATAATTGAGGACAGACTTTATACATATTATTAAAAAAAAAAATGGTTCGTGCGTGGGTATACAAACTTAAAAAGGAGGAAGTGCTAAAATATGGAGCAGAATTCCAATTGGAGCTGAGTGGATCATTGGATGCTATGCGAGTGGGTGAGTACTCACGAAACCAGATAACCATGCAGCACACGAATAAAGGAATAAAGGAGTTTTCAAAAGTATTTTCTACCAAGATACTTCTTTGGAAAATTAAAGGACGAAGTTACCCGAAGACGTCAGGTTATAAACGAGCCATTTAAATATGGTGGAGATGCATACGCTGATGCGGCCACTCCAATATTTGGCGGACAACGAACTGAATAAAATATACAACAACAGCCTTCCAGACATAAGAGTGTACGCCAGGCCATGTCAATTAAGCATTTTGGTAGAATTGATGCATTTGGCCAAAGTGTTTGAGTATCTCGAGATCGACAGGGAACAATTAAGAAATGCGTGATCAGCCTCCCGTCTCAACTTTCTGAAATGTTGACGATAAGGGACGCGATTTTAAAATTTCAATCTACCTTTTCAAACGGAATCCCACAGAAACAAACAGAGTCTGAAACTTTGTGCTCAACTCATTGCCTATTTCAGACTGTCATGAAGAAGGTTAAAACAGTCTTCCGTTTTGTTTAGCATTTCAAAGTTTAACTTAATTTGAACGAAATCAACCGAACTTATCACCGTCACCGGCCACAATTCGTCAAGCATCTGTAGCGCATCGATTCCGACTTGGGCTAATAAAAAAAAATATGCGCATGCACACTGTTATCGGACGAGACTGTTGTCGTGTTCTTTCTTGCACAAAATAAATCGACAAAACTAATGCACTAGACAACCAGAAATAACGATCTATATATTTTCTAAGTAAGTGGAATGGGCTTTTCAGAAATTTTTGAGCGAAAACAAATTCGGAGTAATCATAGTAATCTGGCCTTCAAGTTTGAATTTTGCCATTTTTTGGTGTTTCTGGAACTGACAGAAGAAAAGACACAAACATGACGGACATTGCACAAATCCTTCTGAATCAGAGTATAATTATCTTTGAAATGGTAAATTTGTTCTTCGAGTGTTCCCGCTTGGGTCGTAGTCTAGATCCAGTGGTAATTTAGTCAGTTTAATTTTGTTTCGGGTTGCAAAGTGAATTTTACTACTCATTCAATATCAGTATCAGATTATAAATATTTTATAGTTTAATTTCTCATATTTTCATTTTAATAATAATCAAAATTTGGTGATGAAATTTCTGCAGGTAATCAATAATATGTTGCGCTAATATATCATATTCAATTGCAACCATCTGTAATATAAATATCTGAAAATCTATTTAATCTTCGGGACCCTGAAGATACATGTGTTACCGTTTTTAATATAACCGCAATATTCAATTTTTTTTTTTAGATTGTCATCATTGCCAAACTATTTTATACCTGATGAAGGTGATGTCCAATCGTATTTGGATCAAATTCAAATGTGGCCCAACTTTGACAAGCCTGATGCATTTGGACAGCATTCAAATGCCGATGTTGCTTCGCTAATCAGAGAGACTCAAATTCTGTTTACTACCCTACTTGGCATGCAAAATCAATCTTCAGCTTCTGAAAGTGAAGAAAATGCAGAAAACAAAGTTTCGGACTTAGCTAAGGATGTTTTAATGAACACCCCCGAAGAAATTAACTATGAACAGACCGCAAAAACGATTGGAATTATTCGCACTCCTTTAGAGGTAGTTTTGCTTCAGGAAATTGAACGTTATAACTTCCTTTTAAAAGTTATGCGTACCCAATTGCGTAATTTACGCCGTGCAATACGGGGCTTGGTAGCCATGAGCGTCGATTTGGAAGACATATATATTGCTGTATCTGATGGGAATGTACCTTCACAATGGCTTAAGGGTGAGTATTATAATTATATTTATCTAAAATATTTACCAAAATGCATATTTCTTCCAGCTTACAATTCTCTTAAGCCCTTGGCTGCATGGGCACGCGATCTAACATTTCGTGTGGCGCATTTTCGCACATGGGCCAAGACTCTACGGTCACCTACGCTTTTTTGGTTAGCCGCGTATACTTTTCCTACTGGCTTTCTTACCGCTGTTCTACAAACATCAGCTCGTACAACGAAAATGCCTATTGACGAACTTTGTTGGGAGTTCTTTGTTTTTGTTGAAGAGGATGCAAACGCCACACGTATTATACGTGATGGTGGCGGAGCTTACATACACAATTTATATCTTGAGGGAGCTGGTTGGCAGCGTAAAAATCAATGTCTCCAGGATTCGCTACCCATGGAACTGATCTGTCCCTTACCCGTAGTACATTTTAAGCCTGTGGAAGCTCTTAAAAAGAGATCCCGTGGCGTTTACCATTGCCCTTCCTATTATTATCCCATTCGATCGGGCTCATTTATTATTGCCATTGACTTAAAGTCCGGTGTCGAAAAGTCTGAATATTGGATCAAACGTGGCACAGCTGTACTATTAAGTTTGGCTAACTAGGAATGCTTTAATTAATTTAACGAAATACAATACTTATTAATTTATTTGCTATAAACGCATATTTTATAAAATTAGGTTGTTCTAAATAAAGTTACCAGTTTTGTGTACAATTTTCTTTATTTTTCACCAACATAGTTATTGTAACGAACCTTTTAATCCGCTTTGTGTTATTATAATTGGGGGAAAAGCTAGATCTGCGACCTATAAGGTCTATTGTGCCCCCTTTCGGAGCCTGCAGCTCTTCCATCAATCCCAACTCCTGCACGAATGCCAGGATCTTGGTTGGGTGGAGGGTTTTCAATGTCCGTGGGCCTCATGATATGCTGCCCTAGGATACTGCATCATTTCCTGATTAATACGACGCATTCTGCTAGGATGTGCGTTGAGGATTCCTCCTCATTTCCACAAAACCTGCATACATCGCTACTATAAATACCTAATTTGGTAAGGTGACTTCTCAGTCTACAATGTCCTGTCAATAGACCGGTGATTATAGCCACCTAGGAGACTTCTGGCTTGCCGGAGTCCTGGTGTCTCTGCCCAGATCCGTTCCCGCATCTGTCTTTCTTCATCCCAGATTTGTAGCCGTATTGTGTGTCTTCTTACGCCACAATACGGTTCAGGGCCTATCCTGGGTCTCTCTGCCCCCATTCTTGTTTGCTTGTCAGCCTCTTCATTCCCCGCATCTTATGGTGAGCCTATTGTGTTTTTCGAGTTGGTCAAGCTTGGATCTTACTTCGTGAACTACTTTGGATGTTATTTTAGTCCCCTTTAAAGCATTAATTGCTGCTTGACTATCGGAGAGGATGGATATATCCGCATTCCGATAGTATCGTTTCAGGTTAAACTCTGCACATCTCCCTGAAATATGCTAGTGTGCTTTCCAAGGGACTCATGGTATGATACCCGAGGACCCACCACTCCAAGACCTGGTCCCTGTGTGGTGAGGGATCCACCGGTGAACCATTTTATGCTGTGCGGTTTCATAGGGTGGACTTCGTTTAACGTCGTCCATTCCCTTTTGCTGCTCATATGAACCTTGAAAATTCGATCGAATAGGTAATCGGCTGTCATTTCGTAGCTGGGTTGCATAATAAGGGGAAGTTCATCTGCTAGAAGTCGGGCATCTTTGTGGCTTAAGATGTGATTGTTGCTACTGTCTTTGCACGGTTGTTAGCCGGCCCTACCCCCCATGCTATTACTCCGTAGGTTAACATGGGCCTTACTACCATTAGGTATAGCCATCTTATTATCTTTGGTAATGTACCACATGATTTGCCGGCTATGCTGCGACATGTATAAAGCGCCCTGGAGCACATTGATATCGCATTTTCTACATGGGTACCAAAGTTTAGTTTACTGTCAAATGTGACTCCGAGGTATTTTACCTCTTTACTTATTTCTACTAGGCTACCTTATTTGCCTCATCGTCTGAAGTTTATAACATCTAGTGAAAAGAACGATGATTGCTTTTGTGGGGTTCAGGCTGAGTCCAGCCTTCACACACCAGTCACTCGTTATTTGTAACCCTAACTGGACTATGTCATCAGCATATCCTTGACATTGGATACCTTTGGTGGCAAGTCTGTTAAGTAGTTCATCTACCAATAGACTCCAGAGCAGCGGAGACAGTACTCTCCCCTGGGGGCAACCTTTGGTCGTTAAGACTGTTACAGTACTGTAATGCGTTGATGTCGTGGCTTGTCTGGACCCTAGCAGGGCAAGTATCCACCTGATGGTGATGGAGTCCATGCCCCTCCTTTGTGTTGTCAAAGGCGCCTTCTATGTCTAGAAAGGCGCACAATGGTACTTCCTTATTGGTCGTTGCCGCATATAAGGTGCGTCGCAATTGGTAGAGCGCAGTGTCCGTGGACCTGCCTGCTCTGTATGCATGCTGCGTTGGATGCAGCGGACTTTGCCTTAGCAAAGTGCTTCTAATTTTATAGTCTACTAGCTTTTCCAACGTTTTCAATAAAAACGATGTCAAGGTGAAGGACTTCGGGTTGGTGATGCCTTTCTTCCCTGCCTTGGGGATGAAGACCACCCTAGCTCTACCCCATGCTCTCGGTATATATTCGAGGGCTAGGCTACTAATGAGTACTCTCCTGACAGGAGAGAGGAGTATTTCTCGGCCCTGCTGAAGGAAAGTTGGCGATATTCCGTCCAGTCCAGGAGATTTGAAGGGCTGGAAAGTTCCAATTGCCTATTCTAGTCTCCGGGGTGACCGTTGACTTGGCTCATTAGCAGATGGTCTAACTCTGTTACTTGTCGTTTCGATAGCACCTTCCTGCAGGGGTATGCTGCCTGGAAAATGCGTCTCGAAGAGCAGTTATTTCCTGATTTCCTTTTTATAGGAGGTTTGGCTCTCGCGATATCTTCCCCATACAAGTATACCGTCCCTCATCGATTCGTTGAAAAGGTGACGTGTATTTTCACAGCAA
>JAWNMN010000947.1:0-123953 GCA_035044025.1 Drosophila paracracens
CACGGATGCAATGAATTTTATTTATTCTGCTTACCTTCAAAGACGTCAAAAACATGGTATTGTTAGGCCTTGGCCGCAGGCTGGTTGGCTGGCAGGCAGGCAGCTTTAGGCTCAGATGCGAACGCAAGCGCCAACCGTCAAGAGCAAAAAAGAACTGCAAAATTTTCTTCGTATTTTTCTTTCCAACCTACACTTTTATTTACGGCGTTTCCCTTCGATGTATGCTGCACGACGCTCTTCCTTATTGATAGCAAAAACAAAACGTTCGAAACATAAACTTTAATTAAACTGTCTATATAATTTGGAATAAACTTGTGACGTATTTCACTCGGCACTGCATTGGAGTTTTCGATTCATTTAAGAAATGGTGCAAATTTTTACTTTAATCTAGCAACTGCTTTACTCAAAATGGCAATGCAACCCAAATGGAACGTACTTCTGAACGCTGTTATGTCAAAGAAGAACTGCAAAATACAAAGCACAGCTATCGATAATAATAATATTGTGATGGGAGAGCAATAGTTTCGAAATTACTTGTATCATCGAAACTTGCCACACTATCGATAAGTGTCGTTCAACTTGCCTTTGGGTCGATTCAAATTTTAAACAGACCACACTACAAATTTCGCTAATAAGCATAGCAAGATTTATATCAGGGTGTGATAAATCACAAATATAAATACAAAATAAAAATAAATTTATCGACTTTTTGTAAGCACTACGAACATAGTTATTATAATAATTAATAGAGTCAAATCATTAGTCATTTTTGCTTCAGTACGAAATTTGAATTGTTCTTTTATCAAGTTTAGCAAAGTTTAGAATAACTAAAGTTTTAGCAATTTTCCTTTAATAAAAAGAAATATGTAATAAAAAGATAGCTGCCAGTTTAGCAATGCTAATAAATTAAGTTCGTTACAAACTTGTAATCCAATCCAGTTAAATATTATAAAAACAAGTCATTCGATATATTAAAATAAATATATTTGTATAATTTATAAAATCAACATGAATCGGTCGTCATTCGCTTGAGGTACATTTGATAACAAATTTGGTTACTTGGTTAACAGGATTACATACCAACATATATATATATATATATATATATATACAGTTAATATAGAAATAGAAATTGATCGATGATCTTCTCTTTGTCGTCGTCGGCGTGGTCATCTAACTGGCCAGCTGCTTACAGTGCTGACCAATGCGTGCTGGGCGTTGTCCTGAGTGACGGACAATGGTTTTTCGTAAAATCCAGGCCGTTTTAGAGACCGCCTCGTAAATCTACTGCAAACCGATGAGCCGAGCATTATATTGCCGGCATTGCGCATTGTTGGCAATATTGTTACTTTACTGGCACGGATGAACAGACCGATGTGGTTATTGCAGCTGGTGTCTTGCCAAAGCTTGGCCTTTTGCTGCATCACCCCAGGGCCAACATTGTGAAACAGGCTGCCCGGACTGTGCGCATCATTATGGCCCACAATAGGCCACAAATTCAGGCAGTCATAGATGCTGGGCTATTTCAGCCAATACGCCATGTGCTCGAGAAGGGTGATTTCAATGCACAAAGGCAGGCTGCAGAGGCGCTAGAGCACAAACGGAAGTTCTACGTGAAGACATTAACCATGATAGATACCATCTTCCGCTCTAGTGACGAATAGGCTGAGAAGCATCTAGCGCCGCAGGAGGTTAATGCTGGAGAGCTCAAGGCGCCCAAAGGCGGTCCCTTGAGCCGTTGACAAGGCAAACAGACGCCGGCCGAGCTCGATTTCCAGCAATTGTGGTGGACACAGGCGCCACATTGGCCACAACGGTGCACCTTCCGCTGCCACGGATAGATGAGCGTGCGGCTCTTGCAGTGTTCACAAAAAAAGGCGCGACCCGTGCAGAGCTGCCAAGAGTTGATAGATCGATAGATTGATAGATTGAGTCACAATTCAATGATGGGTCTTACCACACAGTTGTAGACATGCTGTTCGCTGAGTGCAATCATTTGCTCATACTATTGTTTTGCACATCGACAAAATCACACATGGACCACATGTCCGGATCATTGGTAATGTGCGCCGGCACCGCATCGAAGAACGCCTGCTCCCTGAAAAACAAAAAAAAAATCAGTTAGAAGTAGAAGTAGGATGTAGGCGGACACTGTTGACTCACCTGGTGGCAAAACGACAGGCGGCAATTAAATCGCGCACATATCGCAACTGTTGGCGACGTCGTCGGGCCCGCGCCAGTTGCTTATGTTTGACATACAACTGGGCATTCAGGTCGGGCACATGGAAGAGCGGAAATGTGTACATCTGTTCGATGAGGCGATATGCGAACGAACTAACCACATCTGTTGACGTGGTGGCGCCCAGGTTTTGGTGTCAGGCCCGCCTGTGCCTCATAGTTAGCCAGTAACTGTTGCTGCTGATATTGTGCCTCGGGCTTGGGCATGGGCAGCAGCTGTTGCGGTGCATCCTGCTCGGACACCAGCCATCGCAGGTCACCCAATTTGGGCAGCTGTTGATCCTTAAAGCGTGATATCAATTGCAGGCCGACTGCCTCAGCGCTGTTGTTGTTGTTGCCGCTGCTGCCGTGGTTGTTGCCGTTGCTGTTGCCAGTGCTGCTAGCATTATTCTGCTCCACATAGGGCATGAGCAGGGCATCCGCCTCTCTGGCAGCATTAGCTGCATTATCTGGATTTTCATTGTGCTCAGCACCGCAAAACTCTGATTGTCGATTTTATTGCACGCGTTGCTGTGCTGGCTATCGCTGCTCAAGCTGCAGGATGCTGTCGTGCTGCAATTTGCACTGTTCCCCTGACCCACATCCGGACGCTGGCTGGCCACAATGTCTAGCGGTGCTGTTGCTAGCTGTGTCCGTTGACCGGCAAAAAGTTGTCCAGCACACTGCTGGCCTCATCTTGCTGGCCAATAGCATGGCGGTACCACCTCGTGTAGACGGGAGGCGAACTGAACAGATTGCCTAGCACTCTATGGAATGGACTGCCACGCTTGATGCAGTGCGTCGTTGTTGCCGTCGTTGTTGCCGCCGTTGCTGCTGCTGTTGTTGTTTCTGGTTTTTTAGCTGGCGTTGTCGTTGGACTCGTTTGATCCGTCCAGATCTTGATGTCTTCGCAGTAGATCAGCTGTATGTGGCGTGACGGCGATGGAGGCGCCTGGCTGCGGCTGCTGGTGGTGCTGATGCTGGAGCCACTAAACGCCGCCACCTCGCCACGCGAGCAAAACGGCATCGGACGACTGCAGAGCGTTTGGCAACGCTGTCGTATTATCCCACTGCTACCCGGCTCGCCCTGATAAAGGCAGGGCAAACTCTTGATGCGCCTCAGCAAATGAGACGACGATGCAGCAGAATGATTTAGCTGTGATAACTGGTCGTCCTGCGGCTGCTGCTGCAGTTGCTGCTGCTGTGGATGCTGCTGCTGTTCCTCCTCGTGAACGACATGCAATCTGTCCGCAATGCTAAAGCGACAGGCAACGTCCGCACAGACAGCTCGTTATCCATTGCCGCAGAAAGTCCGGCACACTGATCGCAGCCACGTTCCGTGTGGAGGTGCGTTGCAACGGCACCGATTGCTCCTCCGCATAACGCAGGAACTCAAAGTCTTCAATCAGACGCTGTAAAATGATTGAATACATTTAAATGATGGTTTATTGCTTGTGGATAAAATACCATGATTGTTGTTTAATGAGAGGGCTCCGTACCCACAAAGCATCTATATATGTATGCAACTCTCATTTTCTGCTTCTGATAAGTTGTGGAGCGTTGCAACTTGTGCGGCTTGTGCAACTTACCACCATTCCCATGCCCGTTGGCTGGAACAGGCCGTGCTGCAGGATCTGTTGGCAAGTCTGCACCAGCAGCTGGAAGCCGTCATAGCTTTTAGACTGGAACCAATAGTTAGTTGCACGATGCAACTCCGACAGCAGCGTTTGTTCTTGTTTCAGTTTGTTTTCGCGTTATTGTTGTTGCTCTAGCGCCTGTATACCCGTTTGCACCACTCCTTTGGCGACCGGATCCAGTAAATCGATAAACGGCTCGGATATCTTATGATTCTCCATAAGATCGACAATCTGCTCGGAACTGCCACTGGTGAATACTTTGGTCACTGCCCATGCAGCCTGCCTTTGTGCATTGAAATCACCCATCTCGAGCACATGGCGTATTGGCTGAAATAGCCCAGCGTCTATGACTGCCTGAATCTGTGGCCTATTGTGGGCCGTAATGATGCGCACAGTCCGGGCAGCCTGTTTCACAATGTTGGCCTTGGGCTGATGCAGCAAAAGGCCAAGCTTTGGCAAGACACCAGCTGCAAAAACCACATCGGTCTGTTGATCCGTGCCAGTAACAATGTTGCCACCACTGCGCAATGCCGGCAATATAATGCTCGGGTCATCGGTTGGCAGTAAATTTACGAGGATTTTACGAGTACCATTGTCCGTCACGCTGGACAACGCCCAGCACGCATTGGTCAGCACAATTAGCAGCTGGTCAGTTAGATGACGACGCCGACGACGACAAGGAGAAGACCATCCATCAATTTCTATATTAACTGCATACATATTTATATATATATATATATATAATGGAAGGACTATGTGAAGACATTAACCATGATAGATACCATCTTCAGCACTAGCGACGACTAGGCTGAGCAGCATCTAGCGCCGCAGGAGGTTAATGCTGGAGAGCTCAAGGCGCCCGAAGGCGGTTTTAACTCCTAAAAAAATATACAACAAAACAAAAATCATATATAAATATATAAAATGATGTAAATATGTATATGATGTGATGTGTGCGTGTTGGTCACAAGCTTGCAATTTCTTAAATGTGAACGCATCAACGTATGTACATATTTACAAATGTACTTGCACGCACACATGTATGTATAAATTTATATATGTATATATGTATATATATATATATATATAAACACACGGATGCAATGAATTTTATTTATTCTGCTTACCTTCAAAGACGTCAAAAACATGGTATTGTTAGGCCTTGGCCGCAGGCTGGTTGGCTGGCAGGCAGGCAGCTTTAGGCTCAGATGCGAACGCAAGCGACAACCGTCAAGAACAAAAAAGAACTGCAAAATTTTCTTCGTATTTTTCTTTCCAACCTACACTTTTATTTACGGCGTTTCCCTTCGATGTATGCTGCACGACAAAACGTTCGAAACATAAACTTTAATTAAACTGTCCATATAATTTGTAATAAACTTGTGACGTATTTCACTCGGCACTGCATTGGAGTTTTCGATTCATTTAAGAAATGGTGCAAAATTTTACTTTAATCTAGCAACTGCTTTACTCAAAATGGCAATGCAACCCAAATGGAACGTACTTCTGAACGCTATTACGTCAAAGAAGAACTGCAAAATACAAAGCACAGCTATCGATAATAATAATATTGTGATGGGAGAGCAATAGTTTCGAAATTACTTGTATCATCGAAACTTGCCACACTATCGATAAGTGTCGTTCAACTTGCCTTTGGGTCGATTCAAATTTTAAACAGACCACACTACAAATTTCGCTAATAAGCATAGCAAGATTTATATCAGGGTGTGATAAATCACAAATATAAATACAAAATAAAAATAAATTTATCGACTTTTTGTAAGCACTACGAACATAGTTATTATAATAATTAATAGAGTCAAATCATTAGTCATTTTTGCTTCAGTACGAAATTTGAATTGTTCTTTTATCAAGTTTAGCAAAGTTTAGAATAACTAAAGTTTTAGCAATTTTCCTTTAATAAAAAGAAATATGTAATAAAAAGATAGCTGCCAGTTTAGCAATGCTAATAAATTAAGTTCGTTACAAACTTGTAATCCAATCCAGTTAAATATTATAAAAACAAGTCATTCGATATATTAAAATAAATATATTTGTATAATTTATAAAATCAACATGAATCGGTCGTCATTCGCTTGAGGTACATTTGATAACAAATTTGGTTACTTGGTTAACAGGATTACATACATATATATATATATATATATATATATATATATATACATACAGTTAATATAGAAATTGATCGATCTCTTTGTCGTAGTCGGCGTCGTCATCTAACTGGCCAGCTGCTTACGTTCCTTGAGCCGTTGACAACGCAAACAGACGCCGGCCGAGCTCGATTTCCAGCAATTGTGGTGGGCACAGGCGCCACATTGGCCACAACGGTGCACCTTCCGCTGCCACGGATAGATGAGCGTGCGACTCTTGCAGTGTTCACAAAAAAAGGCGCGACCCGTGCAGAGCTGCCAAGAGTTGATAGATCGATAGATTGATAGATTGAGTCACAATTCAATGATGGGTCTTACCACACAGTTGTAGACATGCTGTTCGCTGAGTGCAATCAGTTGCTCAATGGAGCGGCTCATACTATTGTTTTGCACATCGACAAAATCACACATGGACCACATGTCCGGATCATTGGTAATGTGCGCCGGCACCGCATCGAAGAACGCCTGCTCCCTGAAAAACAAAAAAAAAATCAGTTAGAAGTAGAAGTAGGATGTAGGCGGACACTGTTGACTCACCTGGTGGCAAAACGACAGGCGGCAATTAAATCGCGCACATATCGCAACTGTTGGCGACGTCGTCGGGCCCGCGCCAGTTGCTTATGTTTGACATACAACTGGGCATTCAGGTCGGGCACATGGAAGAGCGGAAATGTGTACATCTGTTCGATGAGGCGATATGCGAACGAACTAACCGCATAGCTGTGAAAATCCCACGTCTGCAGGATTTTTGCTGGTATCGCCGACAATTGATTCCGATGGCAGCCGGTGCACAGATACTTGCCCAAATAGTTGCAATATCGAAAGTGATGCTGATACTGGCGCGTCACATGCTGGCCGCAGCCGGCGCAACGGTAATGTTGTCGCAGCAGCAACTGCGATCGACTCTCCGCCGGATGCTCGGTGAAGATGATCTGTTGACGTGGTGGCGCCCAGGTTTTGGTGCCGCGCGTCAGGCCCGCCTGTGCCTCATCGTTAGCCAGTAACTGTTGCTGCTGATATTGTGCCTCGGGCTTGGGCATGGGCAGCAGCTGTTGCGGTGCATCCTGCTCGGACACCAGCCATCGCAGGTCAAACAATTTGGGCAGCTGTTGATCGTTAAAGCGTGATATCAATTGCAGGCCGACTGCCTCAGCGCTGTTGTTGTTGTTGCCGCTGCTGCCGTGGTTGTTGCCGTTGCTGTTGCCAGTGCTGCTAGCATTATTCTGCTCCACATAGGGCATGAGCAGGGCATCCGCCTCTCTGGCAGCATTAGCTGCATTATCTGGATTTTCATTGTGCTCAGCACCGCGTCGTGTCCACTTCACGTGCTCGATGGCCGCAATGCATGCCTCCGAGATGCGAAAATGGGCGTTCTCCTTTTCCAATTCAGTGTTGTTGTTGTGCGTATATCGCGACATTTGCAGAAATGCGGCAAAACTCTGATTGTCGAGTTTATTGCCCGCATTGCTGTGCTGGCTATCGCTACTCAAGCTGCAGGATGTCGTCGTGCTGCAATTTGCACTGTTCGCCTGACCCACATCCGGACAATGGTTGGCCACAATGTCTAGCGGTGCTGTCGGTAGCTGTGTGCCGCTGCTGCTGCCCGCCTCTGGCTGGCAAGCGTAACTGTCGTCCAGCATGCTGATGCCCTCGAATAGCGACTGGTGCTGCCGCTTGTCCAGCTTGCGTCCGTTGACCGGCAAAAAGTTGTCCAGCACACTGCTGGCCTCATCTTGCTGGCCAATAGCATGGCGGTACCACCTCGTGTAGGCGGGAGGCGAACTGAACAGATTGCCTAGCACTCTATGGAATGGACTGCCATGCTTGATGCAGTGCGTCGATGTTGCTGCCGTTGCTGCTGCTGTTGTGGTTTCTGGTTTTTTAGCTGGCGTTGTCGTTGGACTCGTTTGATCCGTCCAGATCTTGATGTCTTCGCAGTTGATCAGCTGTATGTGGCGTGACGGCGATGGAGGCGCCTGGCTGCGGCTGCTGGTGGTGCTGATGCTGGAGCCACTAAACGCCGCCACCTCGCCACGCGAGCAAAACGGTATCGGACGACTGCAGAGCGTTTGGCAACGCTGTCGTATTATCCCACTGCTACCCGGCTCGCCCTGATAAAGGCAGGGCAAACTCTTGATGCGCCTCAGCAAATGAGACGACGATGCAGCAGAATGATTTAGCTGTGATAACTGGTCGTCCTGCGGCTGCTGCTGCAGTTGCTGCTGCTGTGGATGCTGCTGCTGTTCCTCCTCGTGAACGACATGCAATCTGTGCGCAATGCTAAAGTTTGGCTGCGAACTGGTGCGTCGATGGCGACCACGCCTATTCAGCGGATCCAGCTGGCTGAGCAGGCTACTCTGGTCTAGCTCGATGGCCGTCAGGCAGACAAAGAGCGCAGCCGCGTAGCCGCTGTGACGCAAATAGGCTACATCTCGCTGATAATACCCATCGAGCAGTTCACTGTCTGCCACCAGGGATTGCATGCAACGCGACAGGCAACGTCCGCGCAGACAGCTCGTTACCCATTGCCGCAGAAAGTTCGGCACACTGATCGTAGCCACGTTCCGTGTGGAGGTGCATTGTAACGGCACCGATTGCTCCTCCGCATGACGCAGGAACTCAAAGTCTTCAATCAGACGCTGTAAAATGATTGAATACATTTAAATGATGGTTTATTGCTTGTGGATAAAATACCATGATTGTTGTTTAATGAGAGGGCTCCGTACCCACAAAGCATCTATATATGTATGCAACTCTCATTTTCTGCTTCTGATAAGTTGTGGGGCGTTGCAACTTGTGCTGCTTGTGCAACTTACCAGCATTCCAATGCCCGTTGGCTGGAGCAGGCCGTGCTGCAGGATCTGTTGGCATGTCTGCACCAGCAGCTGGAAGCCGTCATCGCTTTTAGACTGGAACCAATAGTTAGTTGCACGTCGCAACTCCGACAGCAGCGTAGACAGCAGCGTTTGTTCTTGTTTCAGTTTGTTTTCGTGTTGTTGTTGCTGTTGTTGATGAGTGCGCCTGTGCGTGTCACAGCTCCAAACTGGTGGCGATGGCACAGCTGATGGTGATGATGGTGTTTGCGTTGCTGTCGCTATTCCACTGTTGGACATTTCCATTAGTGTTGCTGTTGGTGTTGCGTTTACGGTTAATCAATTGGGGTTCTCCACACATATTTGCCCGTGGATGTGTGTCGTTGCATTTCGATCTAGCACCTTTCTACACTGGCGTTGCTCATCATCATCGTGCGAACTATCGATATCGATATTAATTATCGAAACAAGTGCATTTATCAAAAAACAGCTGTGCTCCTGGCAGCTCCCTACTCCCATAACAAGTTGGTTTCGATCAATATCGGTCTCAAGTATCGATAACTTGCTCAGATCAATATAAAACTATTTATTCATATAAATTATTATTTTGCATTAAAACAAATAAACTTGACCGTAGAATTGTAACCCACAAATTATTACTATTTTTAATTCGTTAATTGATGGAAAGGCTCATAAAAATTTATATTTATTGAATTAACTTTTGTGTGACATTTATATATGAAATCTGAAGTACAAATCATGATTTTTTTTTGTTCATATGGATACCGATTTGGTGTCTATTGGGTCTTCTTGTCATCCTTGCCGGCCGACTTGCCGGAGGCCTCATCCTTAAAGTGCAGGAAGACAAACGAGAACACAAAAACGCCGATCATCATGGAGAAGGCACTGGTATAATAGGGGAAGGCGCTGGGTATGAAGCGTTCATATTGCGTGTGCTCCAACGGACGCACCGACACCTGTGACGTATTGTACAAATGGGTAAATCCTACCCGATCGTAGTCCACTTTGAACTGATAGACGCCATAGACATCGGGTATCTTGAAGCGGGCCTCGTAACTGCCGTCCGCCGTCTGCTTGAGGAATGTTCGCACAAACGGATCGATGCGCACAAATTCCAATTGTATATCGTCAGCCTTGTATGGCTGCCATTCGCCCTGGACGAGCTCCTCGATGGCAATCGTATAGACAACAGGATCGGTGATGGTGTATGCCTGCTCGGGTGGATCTAGTTCCCCCACCTTATTATGATGGACGGCTGAGACACGCAGTCGGCCGCTCACCCCGAACACCCACTGGCCGATGGACTCGGCGACGGCACGATTGCCAGCCATCTTATGGAAGACACCGCTAATGGCATACTGCACAGGCATTGTGAACGTCTCATCGGAGAAGAACTGTAGCGAACCGGAGAAAACGACCCGGGCATTATTGCGGGCCTGCAAGGCGGCAATTAACAGCGTGTTGCGGCCAGCGGCGTGCGGATATGCCTTGACATTCGTCTCGGGATTGTAGCTGTAGGCGCTATTCTCTGCCGTCAGCACTGGCAGCACCAATGGATTCTCCTTGTCGGCAATGATGCCGGTACCGCGGAAGAGCAACGGTGGCGCATCCGCTTGCCGACTGTTCTTGCCCACAACGCTCTCCGCCTTGATTAGATTCTTTGCCGATGTCAATATGGTAGTATGCATGCCGGTATCGCTGACATCGAAGTGCAGATGATCCATCACCGCCGCATTGTCCTCGTCCAGCTCGAATCCACACTCGGAGGCAAATTCACGGAGTGCATCGCCAGATCTTTCACTGCCAGCGACCAGTACATTGCCGCCATCATCAACGAATTGTGCCAGACGCTCCACGTTGATATCGCCGCCAAATTCCTCCACACTGGGCGCAAATATGACTAGATTCTTGAACAGGTATTCGCCGTAGCGGGACAACAATAGACCCGAGTCATCCGCCAACTTGTACGTCAGCTTAAATCCGCGATCTGTGCGTGAATCAATAATAATAATAACAATAGTGAATAAATACAAATAAGAAAATTAACTAAGATACCCTTTCCCCAATTTTTTGGAAAAAAGAGTACAAGAAATCTTGTACACGTCAGAGGTCTTTTTGTGTGTGTGTACGGGCGTGTGCCGGTTACCTTGCAATGATTTGAAGAATATTGAATGTGTCTCGCGGATGGCCAAGTTGTCCAGCAACACCAGAGTATTGGCATCGGCCTCCAGCACAGCATTGCAATTATTTATTGCCAAAATGGTAAATAGAAGAAGTTTCCACATTATGAAAATGCCAAATGTTCCAAATGACACTTTTCTTCAGCCAATGCCGATAAGTCGATAATACAATTTAACCGGCTTCACATTCATATCGATGGTTTTACTCAATGCAACAATGGAGATATGGTCGATTGCCGGAATTGGTTAAAGATGAATCCGGTAAAATTAGTGAATATTTGAATATGCATAAAAATCAGAATATTTACAAATATGATCGATAAATATAAAACATAAATGCATACCGCAAATACAAATGCTTATCAACTTTGTGGATTAGCGCACTCTAAAAGCACTAAATTCAAAGAGCGCTGCGCACACTGCACAGTGCTGCCAGATTACGGCGCACACTTCGTGCCATACAATGAAAAGCTTAACATATTTACAAAAGCTTTCGCATTTGAAGTGTATCTAATTGAAAAGCGCTAATTTGCGAATTCGAACTTAGTTTCAGTTGCAAAAAAGCTTGCGTCGCACGCGTACGCCGAGGTACGGCGGCATTGACAAACATTAGTTGTTTCAGCGGCAACGACCACTCTACGTGCGCGCTCGTGGTTCTTTTTTTTTTTTGGTTTTTTTGTGAGTAGTGTGAAAAATATATAGTTGACATTCAGTTAAATAAGAACGGAAGTGCAAATGCGTTACAAATCATTTCAACTAGCTAAGAGGAACAATAAAAACAAGAAGCAGAAATCAAGGCATTTCCATTGCAGCAGCTACCACAGCAATAACAACAACAAACACAACGGTAGTTTATAAACAAACGTGTGGGCAAATCCATAAAAGAGCAACAAGAACAAGGAAAAAAAAACGAAATTATAAAAATAAAAAACAGTGCACAATTTAGCCACTGAAATTGAATTGATATTGGAATTGAAGATATAATAAAAATCAGCAGTGGCAGCAATTGAATTCTATTTAAAGAAAAAATGCTGCCTGATTTTAATGCTGAGATGCTGGTGTACTAATAACGATGAATTGTTGTTGTGAGCTGCTTTAAGGTGGTAGCAGCGGCGTCAGCGGCATCTACTCCTTGCCTGTTTTTGTTGTTTTTTGTATGCGTGTTTTTGTATAAAGATTAGATACATTGATACCCAAATAATCATGTTTAAATTGAAATTGAAAATGAATTCAAGCCAATTGAAAGTCAAATGGTGACAGCGACTGTATCCGTCCAAAAATGCAGCAGAAGCTAAATGAATGGTAATTAATGCATGCGCAGCGTCGCATTACCGTTGCTTGTCTGTCATGTGTGCGACAAACAGACAGACAGACAGTCAGAGCAAGAGAGAAAGTGTGTGTGTGAGTAATGAACTAAAAAGAAGAAACAGAAGAAGAAGAAACAAAAGTGCAAGTGATTGTTGTCGTTGTTGCTGCTGCTAATTTTAATGTTGATGTTGATGTTGATGTTTCGTGTATCGATTTAAATTTATCGATCGATAAAAACTAAAAACAAGAAGAACGACATCAGCAAGAAGCAGAATGCATAACTGAGGCTGCTTTGCCGGTCAACGACGCCGGCGAATAGCGAAACAAGGCCGCCAGTGCTGCTGCCAGCGTTGCAGCGTGAAAGTTCAACACGTTCGTTGTGTGAAGGTGCAGCAGCAGCACCAGCAAAAGTGAAATCTCAGCAGCGCTTCGCTCTTGCGTATGTGTGTGTATGTAAAACTGTAACACAAACAAATGTATATATATATATATATATATATATATACAACTAACATCAAACTGCCAATTGCTTTTCTCTTGAAATTATTTTCAAAGTTCGCGTTCAGTCAAACGAAGTAGATGAACCAATGGAATTAGTGAAGACAAAAACAAAACAAACCATAAGAAAAACAAACATATGAAAATCAAAAACCATTACTAAAAACAACGTCAACAACTTTTCCAAATCAAATACCTCAAAAAGAAGAAGACAAAGACTAAGACGAAAAGTAAACGCAAAATAGACACGCTGCAACGTTGCGTTAGCGGCAGCAGCCAGCGAGGCGCTGGCAACAAATTGCGGTATGCATAATTTTTATATAGAATACATGTATTGTCTGCTTAGTGACAGAATTCTTTAAGTGCATTTGTATGTTTCTATCGGTGTATGTATGTGAGCATGCATAGAGCTTTTACTGTTTAGTTTGTAAGTTTGCCAAAATGCCAGACACTGCATAATAATAAGCATTCAATATGAAATTCGAAATGTAGTCCAAAGTCACAGTTAGACAGCAGTGCTGTCTGACTGCTGCAGAACTAGCGCGCATCCGGCGAGCCACATGCATATCAAATCATTCACATATTCAAATCAAATGATTTGAAAGTTGCATATTTACATTTCGTTTACATCCACAAATATGTGTGTACATAATATATAAAAATAATGCATAATTTAAAAAATATACTTAGTATGCAACTAAACTACAATTTATGTGAAGTCATTTACAATAATATTAATATATTGTATCCCAGTTACGCACAACTTTTTGATTTTCGATTTCAACAAATTTCTTCCGTTTCCATGATTTATTATTATTTTTAAGCACTCTTTCAAATGGTAGCCCCAATAATATATAATATATGCGATTCTAGTAATGTTACCCACAAATTAACTTTACTAAATGTCTGCAGTGGTTAAACTGCAGATAACTGATGGTGCAATAATTAACGTTGATCTACGCAATGGACCCATGGAAATAAACAAGAGAGGTGGTAATTGAACTGATTAAAAAAAGAGTCGTCAAACGCGCATACAAACACATGCACACAGGCATGTAAAACACATACGCAAACATACATGTACACGCATACGCCAAAAAGTGCTAAAAATAGATAAATGTCTGTGCTGTGCTGAGCTTTGAGTAAACGAGGGTCGCTTCAGTCGTATAAACGGCGCGGAGTATTCAAGTATTGGCCAGCGCCTGTCTGAGTGTGTGTGTGTGAGAGTGTGCGCCCACGCAATTGGGGGTTAGTTATTTTTGGGGGCGACAACGAGATGATGATGACGATGCTACGATACAAACACATACACACACACATAGAAACCGTTAGACACCCCCCATAAAGTTTGGAAGGATTTTTGCTTGTTAGTAGCGCGGATGCTGGGGATACTCAAATTTTTTACCTCTGCCTCTCTGTATTTACAGAGGTCGCTCGAAAGTATTTCAATTTGGTCTATACATTAATGATTAAGTTCACAAAAAAATATATATACATTTTTGTTTTTATTATTTACATCTTAAATTAGGGATATTTCACGTTATATTTGCCACGAAAGCAAAGCGTTCTAATCTACGTGCTTTCAATGTATCAGCGACACAGTGTATGTATTCTTGCATGTATATATATATATATATATATATATACATACATAGAATACACATGTATTTCCATGCAAATGTCAAAGCTGCCAACACTTTGCCAACACTCTCCCCTGCGGCGAACATTCAGCGGCGGCGAGTGTTGCGGATTTTGTTTGTACAGGAATTGCTTTTGCTACTGTTATTGTTGTTGCTGTTGCTGTGTTTCATTTTTTGGGTCTGGCATTCTACGCATTTTCTAGCCTTAAAGCATGGGGATGCGACAGTGCTACAAAGAGGTGCGTTTATGAGCGCTTTTTGAACGCACCGTTGTCAAACTCACCACCAATTGCCGGCTCTCTTTCACTTACTCACTCACTAATCCCGTTGTTCTTGGTCTCTCCTAACACCACCACCAACACTGCTACTGCTGTTGTGTTATGTTTTGTTTTTGCTCTTCTTTAGCTTTTTATTTTGCAAATTGTTCGGCCAAACAATTGTACAATTTTGCAACAATTTTTCTGGAGCGTGCAGCTTCTGCAGGCAAAATACAAATTGCGCCAGTCGGGATGTCGACAGTTTCTGTCTTCATACAATTATGAATGTGCATCCCAATACTTATACAAACATTTATCCATATACATATATATATATATATATATATATACATACATACATACATACATTTCTATGTATTAATGTTTTGTCGCAATAACAAAACAGAAAAAAGAACAAATACTTTCCAGTACTCGACTAGGAGATGCTCTTATCTAAGTTTACCACATAAAATAATATTCAATAATTTCGTTCCTTTTATGGATAAACATTTACATACTTAAATATATTTGTATACCTACCATTTTTATATCAAATAAATTCAAACTTAATTTTTTTTCTTTTTATGACATTCATTTTTTAATATCGCAAATGCAGATCGCGAATATTTCCATCATATCTCATAATATTACAAATCAGTTAGCATGACTACAAAGCTCTTTTCTAATTATGTATTTCAATAATAAATAGTACTTGTTAACAAAAAAAAAATTAAATTTAGATTGTCTGTTTAATACAAAATAAATAAATAAATATTAAATTTAAGACAGAAGCGGAATACAAGAAGAATCTATTTAGCAAGCAGCACCATAAAATTAATCTAGTCTCCAGTTCAGGGTATTCAACTTTCGGTTCGTTCCAGTCATGCTTCGGTTCAGTTCGGTAAGCATTGTTATATGTTTCTTTCTCGCCCTTTTCTCTTCTCAATCTTCAGTCGCACAAGGCAAGAAGAAGGACACGGAAGTTAGAGCGTCTTAGGATTGTTATTGTTTTGTGGGATTTCACTTAAAAAATATATCACATGTGTGTATGCGCACACAAAGGAACACACTAACACACGCATACATATATGCATATATAGACAGTAGTGGCATTCCTTGTATGAATCCTGTTCCTGCTTCGTTTGTTTGTGTCACATTCCATTCCAAGTAGACAAGACAAATACCAAAATGTGATGAAAGCAGTCGAGAAATTAAAAATGTTACCCAGGGCTGCTTCACTTACACACACACACACACACACACACACACACACACACGCACACACATTAATGAACAGCTTGGAGCAGGACAATACATACATATATATATATATTTGGTATTCCGTTTTGAAATCACTGAAAAATGTGAAACTCGCTCTATTCGTTGACCCAAAAACAAATCAAATCGCACAGAAACGCCAACGAGCAGCAGATTGAAATGAGTAGCTAATGGATGAAGAGAAGGACATTTGGCATTTAGCAGCTCTCCTCTTGTTGTGCCAAATTCCTTCGACTGTTGCCTCGAGGTCCGTTCAATTGGTACACAGTGCTAAGGCAAAATATGTGTAAATCAGGGCATGAAGAGGAGGAGGCAACTAAGCACCCAAGAATGGCAGCAGAACCGAGCCGTATTGCGGCATAGGAAAACAAACACACACAATGATACGGCAACAACTGAGAATCGAGAATCGAATCTCAAACAGGCCAAATGTCTCTTGGCCAGCTATAATCAGTAACGTTATAAGTGAGTTTAGGGGAGGGGGTAGAAAAGAAGAGACTTGGAATACTCAACTAACTAACCAAGGGGTAGTTAGTAACTGAATCTGCCGATTTTGTGACAAGGAGGAGGAGGAAGAGGAATCTTCAAAGGTCATCATAGCAGATTGTGTTGCCTTAGCCAGTAGAATAAGAAGACGTTGTTGCCTCCTATGGAAATATGTAGTAAAACGGAAGATACCCTTGAAAACTGCAATCCTCAGGGGTTGCTAGGCTCAGAAGGTTGCAAAATAGATATAATGTAGCTCGCAGAACCTCCTTCCGCCACCCAAATAAGAGATTAGTCTACCAAGGCATTATCCAGATTAGGCTAAAGTTGATTCCAATTGGATTCCAATGCGAGTTCGACTTCTATGGAATTAACTGATGAGTTGTTAGCATTTTCCCCGTCGACATCGAGGGGATATCCTTGTTGCTTCATTCTTCTTCCTCTTCTGCTGCGTATTTGTAGCCTTGGCATATGCAATAGTTTATTTAAAAGTGGAATTGCCTTCATCATCATTGCCACCATGAAAAACCGACACCGACTTGTCACCGTGGCACAACCATAAAAGTTTTTCATTTTTTTTTTTTTTTTTTTTTTGCTGCTACAACTTTTTGTGGAATGCCTGCTTTATCTTTGTCTCTTTATATGTGTATCTCTGCGTGGCCTTTTAGCTGGTTTCCGCTCGACACGCTGCTGCGATGTGGTGGTAATGCCATTGTTTTTATGACGCCACATTTAAGCAAACACTCACACATACTGTAGAATACGACAATATAGACAAAGCTGAGCTTTGGAAGGTTCGTTTTATATTTGATGACTGGATAGTCAACCAAATGTCGATTTGTCGATTTGTTGTCTTAGCAGCTGTCAATCTGACTGCAAAACACTCTTATCGAAAAGCTCTCAACAGTTCAAACAGCGATTCCGGTCGACAATAATCAGCATAATCAAGCCAAGACAAAAAGTCAAAGGTCGAGCTCAGTTTATATGGAATAATACCATAAAGCTAATTAAAACACCGATGACCAGAAAACATCCCTGGAATTATTCAATTCGCAATTGGCTTAAGTGCAACATGAACAAAAATACAGCTTGCCATTTTGTCTGAATTTTCTTTTTTTATATAATGCGTAAAATTTTAGCAAAGTTGTCCAAATGCAAATGCAAATGGGCAGAAAGAAGCATCTTCGACCCCGTAGAGTAGCATCAGCATCAAAAGCCGAGTCTGTGTATCCATGGACCTTAAATTCACGTTCAATTCAATCACGATCACGAATATCGATAAATATCGATAGCAAAAAAAAACTACGAGCGAGCATTTTCAAGCATCTTATGCATCTTATGTGCTACATTTATTTAGGAATAATTCGAAGGATTACTTTGTGATGTTTGTACATCTCGAAATATACATATGTATATATGTACCGCCATTCATCCCATCCCAAGTATCGCATTCCATTTTCCAGTTTCTTTTGTTCAACAATGAATATGATATTAAATAATGACATTGTACTGCAAAGAAGGATTTGTGGGGCGGTCCACACACATTAGCAGCTCGTCAGACTGCACTTTGTTTACCTCTGTTGAAGCGCTCGTTATTCACATATTTCCATATATAAGTAGGCTTACATACACACTTATATATATACCTATACGTACACTTGTGTATATGTATATATAGCTGCTAGGCAGGGAGCACTCCCTCATCCGGTCGAGCGCTAAAGCTTGACGCCAACGCCAACATGGAAGCGTTCGCATTTCGCTAGCATTAAAGTTTTTTTTTAATTGGTTTGGAGCACGAAACTATGTGCATATATGTATATACATATAAAGAGAAAACAACAAAACAATACATTAGACATTGTGCGAGCACCCATCAAGTTGCCCCAGAATGTGTATGCTGTGTAATTATCCCGAAAGTAACCCCAAAGACCAACGATGCACAGTAGTTAGAGAACCCATAAACCAAAAATCCATAAAGCATAACATAAAACGGCAGCGTAATATATAGTTCTCGTACTTATAATGTCTTTATAATAACTCACAATTAAGATACCATTATGATATATAATAAGTGTTTTGTGTTTTTTTCTATTGTTCCTCCCGGAACTGAAACGATTTTCGGAGGCACTGACTTGTTCCATCATAATACTCCTCCTTCTCCTCCTCCTCCCACCTTAATATCCACGTAGAGAATATTATGATTTAGACGTAAGGTTTGTAACACATTAAGTAATTGTCCCCTATCCCACACACTCGACTAGCCGAGTCGATATAGCCATGTCCATCTGCCTGTCTGTCTTTATGTAAACTACTCCCTCCGTTTTGAAGCTATCGTTATTATAAAACTTGGCATATATAAGTATTTTTGCTGCAAGCAGTGCATGTCTCGGAACTATCCGGATCAGATCATTATATCATATAGCTGCCATAGGAACCAATCGGTCTTCTAAGAAAACCATTTTGTTAACATGAAGATATTCAAAGCAAACCAACGTGTAAAACTGTTCCGTACTATTAACAATCAGTCAAAAGATGAGTTCTCGTTTAAAAAGATATCCGAGACAAATTAACATTCAAATAACAAATTATCAACATCGGAATAATTGCATTATATAGACAAATGCCAGCTACTTGTTTTGTTTGTCAATAAAAAAAACAGCAATTAAATGTTGAGTTGTCCTTGGTCCTATGTGAATCTAACGATGTGTTGGCCGAATTCCTCGAGCTCCTCGGGTGTTGCGCAACACTGCCAGGACTGATGAACGCCAAACGTGTAAATGGTATCGTGAAAGTATAGTTCACCAGGCATTGTCAGGACGGTGGGAAAGTCAGTATTGTTCATGGTATCGGGAAACTTTTCCATTTGTACACTGAAGCCAGAATATTGATAATATCGTGTACACTCCTTGCCCATGATCGGCTCCTCGTCTCGCGCATAGTTCGGAAAATTGTTGGCTGTGGTGAAGCGCATGCCCGGCTGATTGCTGTGTATAGCCAGGAAGCGACCCGATTCCGGATGCAGGAATCGTCCCGCAAAATGCAAAATGTTCGCATTAAAATTCTTATTAATGGCATAGCAGACATCGAAACCGGACGTAATCGGATTATTCTCAAACTGTCGCATTCGATCCCCAATAAAGACATCCTCTTGCATATCGTATGCGGTGTTGTCAACCGGCGAAAATCGACCCGTCGGCATCGACTCGCTGTCCGTCTCAATCGTATTCTCGGCGGCAATGAGCAGTCGATGCTCCAGCATACCCTTGTGTCCCACCTTCTGGCCAGCCATATTGAAATAGCAATGATTGGTGATGTTTACGGCCGTTGGCTGATCTGTGCGTGCCTCGATTCGCATGTGGAAGCGACTTTCATTGTCCATTGTGAAGTGGAGGAGAACAGTTAGATTGCCCGGATAGCCCTCGTGTCCATCGGCGGAAGTATGCCTCAGCGTAATGCCATCCGGTCGCATCATGTGCAGATCCCAGATGATGCGATCGAAACCAATGAAACCACCATCGATGTGATGTTGATTTTTGAAATTTTGCGACAGTCGCACCTTGCGTTCATCCATCACGAATTCACCATTGGCCACCCGGTCAGCGACGCGTCCCAGCATGCAGCCAAATTGTAGATCCCGGTTTGCCTCATAGCCGGCGATATCGTTGAAGCCAAGCACAACGTCCTCCACATTGTGATATGCATCCGGGCATTTGATGCTCTGTATGGTTGCGCCCAGTTGGATAATCGCCACGGACAGATGGCTGGAATTGCTGATCGTGTAGCGTCGCACTACCTGCGCCCTCTTGGTGATCGGATTGACGGCAGTACCGAAGATGTCCTCAACTATTTTCACCATAATGTTGTAATTTGGAATTTTTTTGCATAAGAAATTGTTGTTTTTTGTAATTTTTTATTTTTCTCAAATTGTTTTCAAATGTGACATTTTAACTCCCAGAATTTGTTGTACGTATTTGGATTACAATAATCGATATGCGATACTAAAGTTTCTTGGAAATATATATATTATGTATTCATGATTAATATTAAATATGATGTCGTCTTTAACATTGTATTTAATGCGTTCTGTGCATGGTTCTACAGCTAAGCAAACTTTAACTTTAATTTATATTCTTTGACAAAATTTCCACACGAAACATTCACTCGTACAGGTACTTATTTGGTATTATACCCTTGTAGAGGATATTATAATTTTGTCATGAAATATGTAACGCATATCTTAGATCTCATAAAGTGTATTAGCATCACTCGATTTTTCGATTTTTCTTGTATATATTCGAGTTTTGACTTCAGCCATGCCCTCTATAAGATAGGCGTAGACATACATGTCAACCTTTTATAATATAAGCTAACAACTACACAAATGTGGAGTATTCGGTGCACTGCCAGTCGTGAAACAGATCAAACCTAAATACAATTTGTGTAAAACGTTCGAAAACCATCGAAATATTTCGGGCACTCAACTAAAACTTAGATGTCCGGTCTGCAAAGGGTATGTAATCTTCGGCTTGCCCAATATGAATATTCTTTCTTGTTGTTATTGGCTACTGTGCAAATTTGTGTTAAATATGTTCTCGAGTTTGTTAGTTTGTAGATAAGTAAACCTATTCGAATTGCATGCAGAATTTTATCTTATCAGCTCAACTGGTTATGCATGGACAATCAATATATATATATATATATATATATATATAGTATGATTTATGATGGTGCGACAATGAGGTCGCTCCATTTAATCAGCGGACGTAGCCCATAGGCCACATTTTATTATTTCGCCAATAACCATGCCAAGAATTATTAATATGGATTCATTACAGTCATAACTGAATAATTCAATAGGTGTCTGAATGTATGGTGGTTTATCTAGTCTATGTAATTGCAATAAATTGCGACGCTTAAATCCAAATCGAGTCTATCTCTGTCAAAACTCTGCCTGTCTGCCCCTCGACTGGCTAATGCCACACACTAACTGGCCATGGCTCATTGGCCACATCGTTGGTAAATGCCACCAACTGCAACGGCAACATCATTTCAAAGGCCAAAAGGAAGACAAACAGCTGCTGACAGAAGCCCCGTTTATCGCGTTGAATGTCTGTCAGGCCGTGTAAACCAGAAAAATGACCAGCTGCTCCAGTTCCAGTTGCGCCCTTCATTTATTATAACGTATTTGTATTTTTATTGTATATGGGGCCGAAAGGTATAAATTGTGTAAACTCATTTAATTGTTTTGGCAATGAATTTGCCATCGATGCAATTATTAACTATTCATAACGCCATGCTTTGTATCCCCTCATAAATAATGCTGATATCTGCGATTCGATATCAATTAACGTTATCGTTTCTAATATGCTTGATTGTGGATTGGGTATTCATTTAATCAAATTGTGATATTCACTTGGCTTAATCGTAAAACTGTTAAGATACAAGGCAAGATTGCATGGCAAAATCAATGTTTTTATTCGAATTTTGAACAATGTCAAAAATTGCCAGTTTTTTGACAATTTTACAACAAAAATGTTGTGATTTGAGGTTTGCACCCATATGAACAGATTAAAAAAAAAATTGTATAGTTCATTTAATATATTTTTATACTAACTTATAGTTCCTCTATTATATTTTTAATTTTAAGTTAACACAACTATTCAGTTGAGCCAAAAAAAAAAAAAAAACCATATAAGGGATAAGTATTTTGGAGATCGCTAACATTCCTTAACAATTATATACTCTAATTAAGATTGGCTACTTTGTTGAACAAATATTAACAATAAACTTAATTCAAACTATTTTATTTATTTTGTTTAAAAATTAATACAATTTAAGTGTAACTTTCGGCTCAAAATGTTTCTGTCGTAAAACTTATGAACTTATGTACCCACATATGACTCTGTCTACATATATGTATAAATATATATATAAATAAAGTCAAGCTGATAAAGCTAGAATAGCTGTTCTTAGTTTCTGACTCAGTGTACGAAGTTACACTCATTTCAAATGCTTAAAAAATATTTTGCGTTCAAGGTTCGCTTCTTTATCGATTGATATTGCCCAATTATATATACATTTATAATTAAATCACTTTCAGGGTGCACAACTTGCGACAAAGTTGAGTTTTCCTTAATACCAGCAGTTTAAAGAACGCATTCCCCATTTGCATATCTGAATATATGTGAATTGTGTATGCCAGATTTGGGCTTAGATGTGTGTATATCACGAATACTCGAATCTGGGTCTCTTGTCAACATTAAAGGAATTCTCGCACTTGACGTGGAATGCTACAAGTAGCACAAGTGACTTCATATTTGTGTGTGTGTGTGTGTGTGTGTGTGTGTGTGTGTGTGCACATATCTGTTACTTGCACTTGCCACTCCCCCAACACTTCCCCAATCCCCATAGGCGATTATGTTTGCTAGTTTGCTTTACATATGTTGTGCACCCTCTACCCATGAAATTTGTCTTTAAGGGGTATTATATACGTTTCCATCAGTTTATATATATCATATATTGATTTTCGTATAAGTGGGAACTGACATCGGGATGGATACTGCGATACTACGATAATGTTTATACTTTATAATCACACAGAAATACACATGCCCATTTAACTGTTTTCGGATTGTGTCGAATTCATGCTGAGTTAGTGAGTACAGGGCATTCCCTAGTCGAGCAACTGGCGCATTTTTTCGTATTTGTTTGCTGTGTAGTAGACATCAACAACCTTAAGCTGTCCAAGTTTCTGCAGCGAGCTGAGTTTGTTTCGAGGTGTTGCCGTAAACAATTTATAGCTGCATGTACGAAATGATTCAAACTACAACTAGGACTGTGACAGACAGACGGACGGACGGACGGACGGAGGAAGGGAAGCGACTGCAGGGGGTGGTAGGGATGGTTGAATTTCAATGTTTCAAGCGATTAGTTTTACTACTGCTGACTGCAGACAATAAAAATGATTTAAGTGAACTCAAGCAAAGTTTTCTACAGTAATCACATGGTTCGAGAGCATCTTGATATTTATCATACAAATATATTATGTATTACTTAATCATTAATCATTACATTTTAACATTTATCATTGTGCATCGAATATATTTATTACTTATTTACTATCAAAGAACATTCCATTAAAGCAAAGATTATGAACCATACCGTACCATACCATACCATCATTTGGCGATTCTGGCTCTAAAATTGACGAAGATATGGGCTGTCCTGACTCGTATCAATCCTGGTAGAAGGTTCCCAGTTATTTATCGTCCAAGTTTGAGTGGATGTGGCCCTGAAATTTATATGTAAAATTTCTAAGAACTAGGAATTAATTTTTTCCTTTTTTTTTTAAAAAACAACTACAGTTTTAACGATTTAGTTTTTATCGATCTTTAAAGCGAGTTACTAGACGTATTCCTTCCAAATTTGGCGACCGGGGGTGGCTCCGGTGTCCAATGGCGATCTTTGACAGAAAATGCCAGCAAACTCCTTCAACAAATTGGTAATTTTAGTTTTAAAAAAAAAATGGTGGGAGCCAAGTAGTTTTAAGGACATTCGATTAACGATTTCATAGCCCAATTTAACACTTTGTCTGATGCGGGCCCAGATGAACATATTTTCAAAACTTTCTAATCTCTAGTTTTAAGGATGTCGCAAAAGGGTTCCGTCATACGGACGGACAGCTGGACGAACACCTTGTTGGATATTGGACAAAACCAATATACTCGTGTAACTGTTAAAACTGTGCATTTTTCTGACTCTACAATGTCTAAGATATATCTAGAATTCTCGATATTAATATGGAACTTAAAATTTCAACTGAATGCAATTAATTTTGTTTGGGTTATTTTGCTTGGTTTGCAGATGCCTGGACTTGTGGTCTTCAGACGTCGCTGGTCTGTGGGCTCTGATGATCTGGTGGTGCCAGGTGCATTTCTCTTGGCAATGCACTTTATATGGTAAGCAAATCGATTTATATACACATATATAGATATATATTATTGATTTGTTTAATGATTAACTGTGCGTGTATTTCAGTTTTGTGCTTGTGGCCGTCTCGTTAGTGTTGTTTGACTACGACACAAGGGTTTTAAGTGTAAAGCTATTGTTCTATCATCTAATAGGGTACTTATTAATATTATTTTGTGAGTATGCTAATATCTATCTTATCTAATGACAGTCAGTCCTCTTAGCTCACTAACTGACTAATCAACTGGTTCAATCTGTCAATCTGGCAATCCATTTAATTTCCAACAGTTTCAATATGCGTAGAAATAGGCATTTGTGTGATCTCGATGCGCGGCAGCATTTTGGACTCCGAGGCGCGCTCATCGATGAATATGTGGATATATCTCAAGAGCTGTAAGTGCACATGTGCCATTGTAATCCACTCAATTCAATCCTTATGTTCCTTAGTGGTGATGCTATTCGATATTTCGTGGCTGATCCTTGGCTCAATATGGTTGTCCAATTATTGTATTCAAGCGCCAATTGATGAGGCCAAGAAGATATTTATTGGTGAGTGCGTGTCTGCTTTTACAAAATCATCATTTCAACAGAATATTCAAATGCATCTACAGCCATCATCATATGCAACTGGACGCTGGTGTTCATCACACTGATAACCATCTGGTGCACATTCGATGCAGCCGGTCGTTCCTGGGTCAAGATGAAGAAATACCAGCGCTCCATGCGTGAGACTGAATCGCGATTCAACTATAAGCGCAGCAACAGCATGAATCGCAACTGGCGGCAACGGTGTGTAAACACTGCTAAGCTCAGACAAAGAATCGAGCTTCAATTTAGAAAATCACCAATATTTCACCTAATTATTTAGAAAGTAGATTTGCTTCTAACTACCAAGTTCTTTAAGTGTTCAAGAGTTCATTTTTCTAAAATATAGACAACCAATTTGTCTAATACTTTTTTATTACTTTGATCATTCGTTTATTTTTTTTTTGCCACTTAAATTGATTGTTAAACGTTAGTAACATTAACTTAAGTATTCACATATAACACTTTAGATAGTATATAAACTAAACTAGCTAAACTATTAGAAAGGATTTTTCAAGAATAGGGATTTGCATTTCTTCTCTTTGGAAATTGCTTTGTATATAATAGAAAATTAAAGTAAAAAAATAGAAAAAAAACTTTTCTCATTTATCCTTTCAATGTTTTTGTTCGTATATTAAGAAATTATTTGTATGATTTTCGAATATCATTGTAAAGCCTATCTTTAGATAATCTAATCATTTCGATCTTGAATTCAATTCGCTCACTTCCCGATTTGCTTAGCAAGGTGATGCGCGCATATCAGGACAGTTGGGATCATCGCTGTCGTCTGCTGTTCTGCTGCATGGGCTCGTCGGAGCGTAATCGTAACTCGTTTACGGATATTGCGCGACTCTTGAGCGATTTTTTTCGCGAACTAGATGTGGTGCCATCGGATGTGGTTGCCGGCCTGGTGCTATTGCGCAAGTTCCAGAGACTCGAGCGCGAGGCGATTGTCAGACAGCGCAAGAATGGCACCTACGAGTTCCTCAGCGGTGTGCCCATCACGGAGCGCACACAGTTCCTAGCACTCAATGATGCCAAAAACTATGACTTCTTTCAGACCGTCATACACTACATGTATTTTGCCCAGGGCGCCTACGGCTGGCCCATGTACGTCCTCATCAATCGCAGCAAAATGTGGCATCTACTGCCCGAACTTAAGTGAGTATTTCAAAATTGGATTGGCGAATCCCTACTGGAATTTAACTACTTGTCCAATTTATGCTAGATGCTTTGGCTGCTGTTGCGGCAGTGGTGACAATGGTGAGGTTATCCAGGACAATTGCTGCTACTGCAATTATGCGGCATTGAAGAAGACACTGCAACTCGGCGACATTGATATTGTGTATGCCACATACCATGTGGATGTGGGCGAGACGCCCTTCTTTGTCGCCGTTGACTACACGCAGAAGAAGATTGTGATCAGCATTCGGGGCACGCTGAGCATGAAGGACATACTCACCGATCTGAATGCGGAGGGGGAGGTGCTGCCGCTGCAGCCGCCCCGAGACGATTGGCTGGGACACAAGGGCATGGTACAGGCGGCGATTTACATACGCCATAAACTGCAGGAGGAGAACCTCATTGAGCGTGCGCTGCAGCGGAATGCGGAACGTTTAACCCACACCTTTGATCTGGTGCTGGTGGGTCACTCTCTTGGTGCTGGCACTGCGGCTATATTGGCCATATTGCTGAAGCCGGAACATCCGACATTGCAATGCTTTAGCTATTCGCCGCCAGGCGGACTGCTTAGCATGCCAGCCGTGGAGTACTCCAAATCGTTTATAACGTCCGTGGTGCTCGGCAAGGATGTGGTGCCGCGCATCGGCCTCAATCAAATGGAGGCGCTGCGCGCAGATCTCATCAATGCCATACAGCGCAGTGTGGATCCCAAGGTAATTTATTAATGTAATTTATTGACCCCGCTAACTCTGTCATATTTATGCAGTGGAAGACCATTTCGTGTTCGGTACTCTGCTGTGGCTGTGGTCCTGAGCCCACCTCTGTCGTCCACATGTCCGGCCAGGATACGCACATCAATCAATACCAGGAAGTAAGCGCCGCTGACCCATATTCCATTTGAGCCCACCTCCGGTTTACTGGTTGTTTTATTGTTATTTGTTTTTTTTCTGTTTCTAGGAGCGAGGCACGGCACGCTCAACGAGCGCCCATCCGACGGACAGCTCAATAGCTTTAACACTGCACCAGCCCTTATATCCGCCCGGCCGCATCATACACATTGTGCGGCACCATCCCAAGCCTGATGAGTGAGTAAATGCGTCAGCAAAATATCTAAAATGATTTCACGCAATTCCCATTGGAATTTCACAAATTTGAATTTGTTTTTTGTTTGTTTTTACACAAATAGCGCAACATCCGCTTGCCACTTGCCTACTGATGAGTGTGCCAGTTATCAGTTATAGCCTCCATCTGAGTCATAGCCAATGGCGTCGGATTTATTCAGATTGTTGCTCATACATAGATTAAGCTGCGCACAGTGGGGCCAAATCGATTGGTTGTGTTCGTATTCTTCTTCTAAAACCAGTAAAAACCCTTTAATACCTTATTCGAATGGTAATAATACATTTAAAGAAGACTCATTGATTTGCAAATTATAATGTTTTGATTTTTAAGAAGATCATTAGTAGTAAAATAGGTCCAATTTGGAGGGTGTACCATTTAAAAATTGTTATCGTGAAGTGCGTATACAATATATACAAATATAACCACAACCGATTATATATTTATAAATCATATATTGCGTTGTTGAATCCGAACTAATCTAAGCTGAAAAACGTAATAATATTGTTCAAATTAGGCATTTAATAGATGTGAAGATTAGGTACATGGTATATATACAAGTGAAGTTCAATGAGAATCTGCTCGTAGGCAATAATGTTAATTCAAATGGATTCGATATTAAAGTCATATCCACTTTTTGTGTTGTTGTAGCTCTCATCATGATTTTGTTTTACATATATGTTTCCCCTTGTTGACAACCGTACGTAAATCTATATAAAATATTCGTATGTCAATTTAATTATTTGCAACTATTTTCAGGCAAAAATACGACAGTGGTTGGAGGTAGGCCCGTTGCTGATCAGCTGATCAATATACAAACATACATATATAAATATATACATATGCGTATGTATATATAATGAAGAAAGTGATTTATCAGAAAACAACAACAACAAAAACAAACTCGAACTTGTCTTGTCATGTCTTGTATTGTCTGTCTCTCTCTCTCTTTGTATCCCCCTCTCTCTCTCTCTCTTTGCCTCTGTCTCGCTCTCTCTGTGTTTAGATAGTGAACATGATTTCTGAAGTTCGTTCTTGTTGTTTGCCGATTGCATGAGGCAATGCATGTTTTCCATTTAGGACGCTCCCCTCTCCCACCCAAACTTTAATTCCCATTCCTAAAAGCTCCCTCGTTCTCTCCCTGTCTCTCTCTCTCTCTCTCTATGTCTCTCTTTCTCTCTCTCTCTCTTTCCTTCTCGTTGCTTCGAGAGCATAATTTTAAAACTAGCGGTTTATCGGAATTTAGAATTGTATTATTGCAATATATTTTATGCTCAGTTATTCTCCAAAATTAGTACTTTCCACAAATTGAAGTAGTAATTTTAAATTGCGTTTCGTTTTTCGTACATTTGTGTTTAATTTGATTAGATTTGAAAACAAAGTTTTTAAAAATGTTGTAAATAAGTCCACAAAAATCATGAATCATTAGATCATCATTAGGCTTGAATAGAAAGTTATACTTTTTAGATGTATTAGAATTATGAGAAAATTAAGTTTGGAGTGACCATTCAGTTTGTTTTTCATACTCAACGTACTTGATTTAAGTTTGTTCTTGAAGCTGCATGACGACCCTAAGGGACCTACACCTACCATAACCATTGCATAAACGAACCCATTCCTTTTCTCGTTTCTCGTCTCGTTTTCTCTATTTCGAATTAGAATTAGCCGAATTATGAATTGTAGTTGTCGTTTTAATTTCAACCACTGCATCGAGATATTTATATATATATATATATTATATTATACGTATTATATAAATTAATTGGATATCCTTGAATACATACATAATTAGTATGTATGCATAACACTGTTTCGACACATATGTAACTATATTAACCATATTAAACTGACAGATATACTCATATGTATAGCAAAACAAAAATGCCCTTACTTGTATTGCAGAAATGTGCTTAAGAGTCGAGAGCCCGTCTATCAGGCAATATGGGCCGATTCAACCGATTTCGATGAGGTGCTCATTTCACCCGTCATGCTGCAGGATCATATGCCCGATAAGGTTCTCGCCGCGCTCAAGAAGGTAATTGCGGAAGTTGATGACGAACGTACATCGGTGAATAGTTGTTCTACAGCCAGTTGATCACGTTGACCTTGATAATAATATTAATAACAATAATAATATTAATTAACAATAATGATTATGATGTTGACGCTGATAATGATGATGTCGGTTATGTTGTTGATGATGCTCGTGTACTCGCACAACTTGTCGTCGTTTAACTAGAATCATAGTTATAGCATTATTAGCGCACAATGACTTAGTTAGCCTATGGCTATACCATAATACATGCTCACATAAATACATGCATACATACATACATACATACATATATATATACATAACGTTACATTAATAGCAATAAGTGTGTATGTAATTTGTATTACACCCAATTTGCAACACTCGTTCAACGCCCTATCTTAGCCCTCTCTTACACATAACAGTGGCTCACAGCTTATTTCGGCCAGTGTCAAGTACAAAATGTAATTGCCATAAATTAATTATACATTATTTTTTAAAAATTCCAAAATACCGAACGTAGGTACATATATTAGCCACCAAAATGAATGTATGGCCCCAAAAAACTGTAAAAAAGTACCCTAATTTTTGGTCACATTTCTTACTTGACACTGGTCGAATTAAGCTGTGCGCCACTGTACATACCTGTATGCATACAACGATGAGGATGTATGTATGTAATTAGGTTTGGGTAAGCTTCTCATTGATCTAGTTGACTCTGTGACACAATTACCTTTTTGATTGCCTATTTATTTTATTGCTTAAGTACTTGTAATTGTTAAATTGTCCACCAGAATAAATTTTAAGTTACATTTGTATTTGCATTTTTTTTGTTTTATTAATTATTTTGTTAATTTTATCGAATATACACGTACATGAATATATTTATGCACCAAATTTATGTTATTGCATTTTTCATTATTCAATGTATGTATCTTTTATGAGGGGTAACGGGCGAACCCATGAGCAATGGGTAACGAGTTTAAATAACGAGTCAACGATTGAAATTAATGAGCGATTATTAATTTGTCATCGAGTGCAAATTATTCAGCAACTAGTTAGTTATTGGAATGGTCTCGTTGCAGAAACCCGTGGCGTTATCGTTTCGACTATTTGAAATCAAAACGAAAGAGCAAATTTTTTTAATTAATATTAATGTTGTGCTTTTTTCAGAATTATCTTTGTTCTTTTTTTATAATTTCATATGTGTTAAGTTTGGTTTGCAACCTATTTTTGGTAAGTTTAATTTGCAACACAAAATAAAATGATCTGGATTATCACATTCTAAGCACACATACATAAACACATTCACACGTACATATATATATATATAAAGATATTTGATACATACAGATATAGTTCAAAAACTGCTGCATGGGCATGTTTCATTGTTGTAAAGCTTTTATACCGCTAATGTGGCAACATGCGCCTAGTTTTAAATCTTGCTAGTTATGCAACTGCAAAAATCCCTTCCGAAAAAAGTGCGAATTAATTCAAAGTACGTAGAGCAAAGTAGCAAAGTGTTCCCAGAGACCGTTTGCAAGGCGGACCCGAGAGAGGCTTTTTGAGCTATAGCTTATAGCCCTACTTTAGTATTCTATGTAGAATCAACTGCATACCATATGAAGTTCTTAACAATTTGAATTACTCTATACATATATTTTGTTTCCTTGCTTTGCTGTTATGTTTCGGCAACACGAAAACAACCGGTATTGCGCGGGGCAATCCGATAATGATTAACAATAAATGATAACCGACATTCGTTTTGATATTTAAATGACCAATGATGATGAGTACAGGTCGTGTCATGTAGAGAACGTACCGTAAAGGCATGTACTGCTCGTAAATGCAAAGACAACACGACAATAGCTACAACTACAACTACAAATACAACTATAACAACAACCAACTATACAACAACAACCACAACTTCGACAACACAAAATACCGATACCAGGTACAGCTGCCTACTACTTAAAAGACTATGTACTTAAACAACTTTCCATTTTGATCTCGTTAACAACAAATACCAAAAAAAAAACAAAAAAATTCAAGTCTATCTTTCTCTCTCTCTCTCTCTCTCTTTCGCTCTACTTCTCCTTAGAAATATATTTGCGACTTTCTCCCAAGCTCAATCTAACCTATAATTCTATACATTTTTCTCCATTACCTTCTAAAGTAAAAATAAAAAAAATGTTATTGTACTCGTCACTGCTGTGTACAACTTTAAAATGTGTTCCACTTCCACTTCCATTCCAAATCACTAATCCAGGTATTCTTCACACTGATCAATGTATTTACTAATCTTTCAACTGTACTATTTCCCGTATACACGTTATTTGTGGCAAGATCCTAAAGATATGAGCACCTGAATATGAAAAAAAAAAACGATTGTAGTCCCAACCCACCTTTATACCCAAAAATATGTTAATGGCTCTCTCTCTCTCTATCTGTCTCTGTCTTTCTATCTCGCTCACTCACGCACCCGCTGTCGCCTTCGCTCTCGCTCATTTTGCTTCCTCTTGTACATACATACTTACATACGTAACTGTAAATTCCCGTCTGAGTATGTAACTGTGAAGCTGAATAGATCTGTACTATACCTACTACTACTACTACTACTACTACTACAACTTCATATATATATATACTCGTACATACATAGATATTCTCTGAACGAATTACATTTGTAATTGAATCAACGATTTGTAATCTTTGCTTTCTGGTTGTCATTTGCTCTTTCTCCATTTCTCTCTCGTTACCGTTACCACAGGTTGTAACCACAAGTGGCCCGAGGAAGCCCCAACGCCAGACCTCAAATGCATTTTCCACCACATCCGCCGAGCATGAACCGGAGCTGGTTCCAACGAATGGCAACGTTGAGGCGACAGAGCATTGCCAGCGGCCAGCTGATAGTTCCTATACAAATCTGAGCAACAGCGTCATGTTGACGCCAACGGCACAGCACAAACTCTGCCTGGAAACATCGTTCACCAATCTGCAGCATCAGCTGGAGCAGCGTGCAGCAGTGCCGGCGACTGGCGGCAGCAAGGCCTCATCCATAGCGGGAAGCATCTTTGGGCGCAGCCAGCTGAGCTCCTTAGCCACACCGTATGACATATCAAGCGGATTGGATGACAGCATCACAACGGTGACCATGCGCAAGAGTCCATCATCCATGATCAGCGAGACGGCGACGGTGGTGGTGAATGCCGTCGAAGATGCCAGAGATACCGGCGATGCCGGCGATGTGCCTCGCCTGCGAGCTGTGGCCTTTGACATGGCCATAACGCCACCGCCACAACCACAATCAGTACCACCACCGTCACTTTTCCTGCCACTGGCCCGTCAGCACTCAGAAAGAAAACCACGTTCGCTGCCACTGACACAGGCGCTGCGTCGCGCCTCGGTGGCTGGTCAGGGTGTCGATTTGCTGCACGACGACTGGTATGGTCTGGCCCCGTTGGCCAGCCCCGAAACACTCTCGGAGATCTCGAGTGTGTCGTCGCGCAGTAGCGTGCCCATCAGTCTGGCCAACAGCATTGAGCGCTATCTGCAGCATATGGGCGTTGTCGGTTCGTCGGGTGCGCCCAAGGTGCCGCTGGAGGACATCTTTGAGTCGCAGCTGCATACTCCGAAGGTGATGCGACGTGCGCCCAAGTTCAGTGAGAATTTGTCTGGCTGCGCCGAGGACAATCGCAATCTGGACCAGTACAAGCGATTGGGTCGCGTTTTTGTAACATTTCCGCGCATCATTCCCGAATTAGGAGCGTCAAGAGCAGGCACTCACTTGCAACAACACTATTTGGACTCCAATTCCAGCGATGATAGCTTTGAGTCCGCGCACAGCCTGCAACGATTGCAGCTGCCAGCGACTGTGGCATGCGGCGCCAGCTCCAAGTCAGCCGATCAACTGGACGAGGAGGAGACGCGCCAGACCGTCAAGAAGTTAACGTTTAGCGACAGCAACATCCTCTCCGAGGAGCATTGTCTGCGCCTTTGTCCGCACTGTCCATGCCGGCGAACGGGGCGCGATTGCTGCACGCGTCCATCGGAGCACGATCATCAGCAGTGTGCGTTAGAAGCGGAGGCAACTGTGGGCTCAACCGATACTAATAGCAGCTTCTATAGTGCCAACTCGAGCTCATCCTTGGAGCACTATTCGACGCCCAGTCGCCAGCTGCAATTGAAGTTGAACGGCGGTAATCGGCCTGTCGACGAGATACTCATACGTCCTGGTGTGCTCGAGTCACATTTTCCTGTTTATGGCGGCGGAAGCGATTGTGCTTCTGGCCAGCCGGAGACTCCGGCAATTGTGGCGCCCGCATCCCCATCCCCATTGAGCAACGGCAGTGGTGGCAAGCGGCCAGATGTGGTTGGTGGGCGTGTCCGCAAACGCCTTTCCTCCGAGGAGTTTGTGTTCACGCGCACCGATGATCTCGCCATTTTAGTACAAATCGGTGATAGGAATCGAGTTGGCGGAGGTGGACTCGGACATGGCTCGCCAGCCATACGCAAGCAGCGTCGGGGCGGTTGTGTGTATCCCGTTGGCAATAGCATACGCATTGCCGGTGCCGATGTGGATGCAGCTGCCGCTGTTGCTGCAACTGCTGCTAGTGCTGCTGCTGCTACTGCTGCTGCTGCTGCTGCTGCGACAGATTCCCCCTCGTCCATTAGCAAATTTTCCCGCACTCGCATCGCTGCGGCTGCGGCTGCGACAGCAAAAGCAGCAACAGCAGCAGCTGGAAAAAATAACGAAAGTAATGTTTAAACAATTAGTATATACACACATATATAAAGATAAGCGTAGTTGAATGCAGTACCTAAGCAACCACAACCAAAAATTTATTCTATTTTACCTGCGTTATACACAAAAAATACACTTAGCAACAACAACAACAAGAATAGAGAACAAAACCTTATGAAAAACTAACATTTGCATGTAAAACAGCGTTTAACATTGAATAAATGCAATATACATTCATATACACATAAATATATTTTTTGTGCAGCTAGCTGATCAACTGAGGGGCAGCCCCAATGCAACAAAAATTTTAATAAAATGTTTTGAAATAAAAAACGTTACAAAAATCAAACTAATTTTTAAAATTTAATCGGCTTCTGGTGGTACAATAGTTTCAGAACTATCCAACACCAACGATATGAAATCGATATGTCATCGATAATTGCGAGAAACTTCTTACATTATAAATTGAGTAACATTTGTTTTCATTTCTATTGGGGATGGTGTGATAACTTGCTCGCAACGTGGCGTGTTGAAGGAGACAGCTCTGACCAGACCCAAATCAAGTTCCAAATAAACAATGGCTTTCGACGCTAAAAAGCACCGTATTTGTTTTTCTTTAAGCAGGTGGAAATTATGATCGCTGTACATCAATTTCTTTGCAGTTTGCTGAATAGAGTAGGCTAGCTAAAAAAAAATGCAGCATACTTTTAGTAGCACATTGACGACAAGATTTGTTTAGAAACCTTATTTTTTATGGCTCTATTCAAATTGTTAGGTCAAGAACTATCTGTAGTCCAAGGAACATCCGGTTAGTCCTAATGGACAAGTTACGACCTGTTTTCCTCATTTTCCTTTATAAAGCTTTTTGTGTTATTTTTTGCCATTTCTTGAAAGTTCTAGAGTACCAATTGGTGGTATATCCTCCTGCGATCTTTAAAATGTGTGTTCTTCTGAAATCATTCAAGATCCGTGATTAATCTAAAACTATCTGTTTTCTTCGGATATCCTTTAGAGTCCTAGTTAACGCTCAAGCTGTTAGGAAATTCTCCACTTGCATTAAAGTGGAAATTATTAAGAAACAAGAATTATTTGTCAAATTGTATTACACATCTTTATTAAACTAGAATATATCTATCGTTCGTTTTTACTTATAAACCTCTAGATTCCTTTATAAAAGCATAATGCACGCAATTCGATCAAGCATTTTTTTATTGGTTTTTATTTGTTTTTGTTATTGACTCTTAGAACTTAGGCTTAGGCCCCAACTTATGACTACGACCCGTTCAACGAGGTGACCGGGCTCCTAGGCTGCAGAGGGGGGAAAAAAAACCAGTGACTAAAATAAATACAACACATACGCACACAATAAGGACATAGTAGGTAGCTAATAAAGAACTATATACATTGCCAGCTGATTGTCTAATTGGAGCTGGGCTGGGAAATAGGAAAGGCGGACCGGGGAGGGGTGAGGCTGCGGGTTGGCCTGGGGATAGGCTTACACGGGCAAGAAGTCACGAGGATCGCCAATTTTAGGACTTAGACGCACCACCACCTGATCATCGCCATCGCCCACTTCGAGGAACGAGTTCCAATCGGCCAGAAAATAGAAGCCGTTCTTCTTTTTGGCCGGCAGTGGCTCTTGCGTAATGGGATTGGGTCCAAACGAATCCGCCAGATCATCCAGCGAGCCGTTACGCGACTCCTCCGTCGTCGTTGACGTAGAGGAGATGCTACCCTCTGTTGTGGTGCTGCCCATGCCAATACTGCTCTCCGCATCTATGTCCGCATCGCTCAAGCCCAGATCGAGGCTGATGCGAGTAGGTGACTGTGTTGTGATTGCCTCTTCCTCCAGGGCCGGAGCAGCTGTGCTCGTGGTGATGATGGTGTTACTGCTATTGTCCACACTCGCACTCTGTCTGCGTGGCTTTGTCGTGTCAATGCCCGTTGGCAGCGATTGCAAGTAGCTGGCATCCGCCTGCGATTGTGTCTGGAGACTCACATTGAGCTGTTGCAGTTGCTGAAGATTGCTAATTAGTCGTTGGATCTCGCTGAGGTTGTTATCCAGCTCCGGCTGCTCATGGGTCGACTTTGGCTCCGGTTCGGGCTTGGCCAGCTGATAGTTGAGCTCACTAAATTCCGCCATCAAATCACCATCAAGAACACCGTCCTGTCCATTATCTATGGCCAGATCCATATCATCATCACTGCGGCGTCTGAAGCCCAAACCCATTGAATTAAATGGCTGCTCGGTGGAGACACCAATGCGATTGGCCGCTCGCTTAATAGCCGCCTCAATAATCTTGGTGGCACTGAAAATGGGCAGCTCCACACTGTTCTCTGTTGTGTGTTGGATACGTGGCACTGCTGGCCTGATGGTTGTTAGCGAGAAAACCGCTGGCGAGGATGAGTCGTGAATCGGAGATGGCGACGCTGATGCTGTTGCTGGCGCACTTGTTGTTGTAGTGGTGCTGCTAGTGGTGGTGCTTGTTATGGAACTGCTTGTCGGCTGAGCTTGGAATTGACTCTCCAACTGCTGGGATAGCTCATTGGGCAGTGCCACGCCCAGTTTCTGTAGCTGTTGCGTATTATAGAGCAATTTTTGGAGTTCCGCCAAGTCGCTTTGCTTGGGCGTGGTTGGTGCTGGTGGTAGTGGTGCAGTTGTCACCGTCTTATAGATGGGCTGCATATGCTGATAGCTTTGACGCTCGCCATTGTCCTCCAGACTGCTGAAAAACTGCTGATAATGTTCAAAGTCCTGGTCAACCCCACCAGCTGGGTGCTGACTGCGATGTGGATGCGCCGGCTGCGACATGGCAAATTCGCGCAATTCCTCACTGGAACTGAGATCTGGCTTGGCGGGCTTTGCCATCACCGGTTGCATGTAAACAGGCAGGTCTAGTTTTAGATGCTCCTCCTGCTGCTGTTGATGGCTCAGCTCCAACTCAGCAACAGCAGCAGCAGATGCTGGCTGGGCATAAACAATCTGTGCACCACTCAAACTTTTCACATTCTGGTTGCGCACGGATGCGGCAGTGACCAGCTGATGTGCTGTAGTCGGACGCGCCTCCTGCAACTGGACCCGTTCCAGTTCCTGCACCTTGCTGAGCAGCTTCTGCAGCTGGACATAATCTTGGGGCTGCACATCCTGCAGCAATCCATTGCTACGCTCAAAACTATTCAATGGGCGCTGGCGCTGCTTGGACGTCGAGGCAGCCGTTGAGATCTCCACGGTCCCCCGATCGAAAGCGACCGGTGTCAAGTTCTGCAGCTGAGCATAGTCATTGCTGGGCAGGCTTTGGCTCCTCACCTGTTCACTGACACCTGCAGCCACATTACGTGTAATGAAGCCCGGAGTCGTCGTTTGCGGCTGTTGCAGTTGCTCCAACTGCTGTACACGTGTTATCAATGCCTCAAATTGGGCATGATCGACGGCAGCAGCAGCTTTTGTGGGTCGCGGTGTCGTTGTTGTAGTGCTGGTGGTGCTAGTGGTACTAGTGGTGCTGGTCTTAGCTGCCTTTTTTCTGTTGCGAGCCTGCTCGTAAAGTTGCTCCAGCTGGCTATCATCGCTAAGTAGGCGTTGCAGCTGCAACAGATCAGCAGTGCCCAAAGCCCCGGGCTCCAGGCCCAAGCCAAATCCTAAGGCAGGCGACGGCGTCGGCTTTGGCTTTGGCCGTAGTGTGGTGCTGCTGGCCACCTTGTGCACCGCATTCGTCTGCTCCAGCTGCTGTAGTTGCCGCAATATCAACTGCAGTTCCCGCGCATCGTTGCTGACTGGTCTGCGGGTGGTTGTTGTTGTTCTTGTTGTTGTTATTGGCATCGGTGTGGTGGTGCTGCTGCTCACGCCAAAGCGATTGCTGAGCGCTTGGGTGCCTGGACTGGTTGCCTTAAGCACATTTTCCGGATTGATCTTGAGCTTCTCCAGCTCCTGAAGATTCTGCAGCAGCTTGGACAGCTCATCGGTGGAGCTGGCTGGCCTCTGCTGGTTACCGGCATTGGCAAAATTAATATCAATATTGGGATCGATGCGACGACGCGGCTTCTTTGGCTCAATCAGTAATGGTGCGCCATGGGTGATCAGTTGTGCCGTCGGCATAGGCGTGGGTGGTGCTGCTGTTGTGGTTGTGGTTGTCGTGCTTGTTATAGTAGTAGTGCTCCTAGTGGTGCTTGCAGTACGTGCTGCTTTCGTTTGCAGACGCTCCAGCTCTTGCAGATTTTCAAGCAGCTTGGCCAGCTCCGAATTGGTCTGTGGCGGTTGTGGTGCAGGCAGCTTGGCGGTTGCCGTCGACAGCTGAGTGTGGGCGCCGGTTGGCTCCTCGGTGGGTCGGCCTGCAGCAGCGGCCGCAGACGGTTGAGATTTGTTCAGAGCTTTGGGGGATTTGCGCACAATGCCAAAGCGGGTGAGATAACCCTCCACCTCGGGCTTGACGCGCAGCTCCTCGCCAATGTTGAGGGGCTTGAAATTGGAATAGGCATCTGGACGAATGCGGGCCCCCTGTAGGCCACGTAAGTCTGCGACAGCGACAACTGGTTGTGGTGCACTCTCTGCCGGATAGTAATCATCGATGGCATAGCGCTTGTGTGTAGACTGGCCCACAATGCCCAGACTCTCCAGTATGTCCGCCACGGGCTTTACCGTGCTGCTGCTGATTGTCTGGGCGACCCCCGGCGGCTTCGGCTTGCGGAGAAACTGTGCATTTTTTGCGCTGTAATGTGAGCTGAAGCGCTGGGCAGAGAGCGGTGCCGCCACCGGACGGATACCTGCCTGAGACTGGGCATAGCCGAATGTTTTCTTGGTGACCGGTTGGAACTCCATGCTGGGCTTGCTGGCCAGCGATGGTGTTAGCTGATACATGACGGGCGCCGGTGCCGGCGGATGATATGTGGTGGCAGTGGGTGCCGGGAAAAGCTGCTTTTGCAGGTTGCTGCCATAGGCGGGCTTATAGGTGGTGGCGGCCACATCAGGATTGCCTCCGGGTACGGTGCTGCGCGGCACAGCACTCGGATCGGGCGTCAGGAACTTGATGGGATTTGGTGGGGTATAGGCATCGATAACGCGAGTCACCGGCGGACGCGTATACAGCTCCTGCAGATTCTCCTCGGTGTTGTTGTCCGTATTGTATGGAAGGACCAACATCAGGGCCCGCATACTGTCCGCCCGGCTCATGTCGCCCGCCTCTATGCTCTTCTCGTACTCCTCCCGCGTGACCTTCTCGTATAGCTCCTCGATCTCGCCGCTGCAAATGAAACTCATTTAGATAAATTCGCTATTTACGGCTTGTCTTAGTTTTTAAGTGAAAGAATCATTCGAAATCATTCTTTTTTACCGTGTCAGCCTGGGTAGCGCCGGATCATTGGCCAATATTTTCTGCACTTCGTCAATGGTCTGTTCGATTTCACGCGGCTGAAAGAAGCTTTTGTCCAGCTGCTGCACAAAGTTGGCGCCGCCACGCTGTCCCTGCTCCTGTTTTATTGTGGGCAACGCTTCAATCCTGCTCATAATCAGCGACAACTGGAGCAGCAACAGCAGCAGCAGCAGATGCAGCAGAGGCTGTGGGCGCACAGCTCTCATTCGCATTAAACTGCTCATTTTAGAGCTCTGCAATTGTAGAAGAAAGCGGCAAAATAAGCAATACGACACAGCAAACAAAATAGAAAACAACAACCTGACATCAAGAAACATAAATAAGTAAGGTGTCCCTAAATTATAGGTTCTGAATCAATCTAGAAAGTAAACCAATTCGAAGGGGGAATTCCCAGTTGAAAGCTATTTCCACGAGCATTTAATTAGAAACCCTGTGAGTAGCGAGAATTTAGCCAACTTGGCTTACAGCCCAATATTAACAGGCAGCGGATAAATCACCACAGCTTTTCCAAGTGATCAGAGTTGCAGTTGATTGTGGAGTTCCATTTCCATTTCCAGTTACAGTCCGGTTCCCGTACACATTCCAGTAGACACATTTGCCAGCTTGCTGCTTGTTATGCCTTGCTGCATGCGGCGCAGTTGCAGAGGCCATTTAGAATGCGCGACACGTAGTCAGTTGGCGTAGTTAGTTAGTCAGTTAAGTGACTTTCAGACAGTGCCAAATACTTTGGCCATAAACGTAGCCGGTTTGCGAATGCATTTTTATTTTATGAACTCTTTTTTTCATTTTTTTTCTTTCTTTTTTTTTTTTATTTTGACAATATTATCTAACAGTTTATTTCGCTAACGGCTTCGCTGCTCTAAAACATGTCAACGCCATCGTCCACGTAAACGATGGACAGTAATATTCGACGTTGCGACATCGCTTTCTATCGCATTCATTAAATTTATGATTTAACTACGGTAATTAAGTGAAATCTAAATGCTTCGATAGGCTGCAGCCTAGGAGTACTCGTACTACTTGCCCAGCCAGACGGCAATGGACCGTAAAAAAGTTGTTCCGCAAAATCAAAGCCATGAGCTGGCCAAGATCGACATCGCCATCGCCATCGCCATCGCCATCGCCATCGGCATCGCCATCGCCATCGTCATCACTCTTGCGTCATATTTGGCCACAAGGATGTGTCCGTTTATTTTGCATAATAATTCATAATAAAATCGATTTCAATTTTTAACAGCACCTCAGCATCGCCCCTTTGCAAGTATGTATGTATTTGTATGTATTTCTTTTGGATTTTAGTTTCACATTTCTCGTCTTCGTTGGTTAATCGACAAATGTGAAAATTTGTACTCTGGTCGGCTTGTTGGTTTCTGGCTGTCAATATTGACAATAATTTTTCGATTTTCCATTTCACTCAAATTTTGGTTTTCCGTTTCGCGCTTGACGGAAATCCACTTGGCAGTTGAGCAAATTGTATGCCATTTGATTTAATAATTTGTACATATATTTGGGACAATCAGGTAGCCAAAAACCGAGAGTATAATATTAACTAGTTGGCTAGTCGCTTGGCTGATTTGGCCAGTTGGCCAGCAAGTCACAATTAATACCTTGTAAATGGATCAAAGCTAGCGATCACTTGTATTGTAGTCAACTGGCAATGACTGTGATAGTAATGACGTGTGATGGCAGTTACGTGGCCAAGTTGGGGAAACCACAAAAAAATCACTCATATATTGTAAGTCAGAAAGTGAATACCTAATATTACCGTTCAATATATAATTAAATGCAATTTAAGCATTAACTTAAATACAAAATTTCCACTATTTTGATGAATTACTCAAAAAAACGCAAAAACAAACTACTTGAGCTTGAGAAATAAATTACATGTGTTACAACATAAAATGCGACAAATTATTAGCTTTAACTCAATTTTTACAATTTATTATATTTTCCAACGTCTCTGTCATTTTTACAGCACACTTCGAGATTACGCAAGAGCTGCAGCCAGCAAACGTTTAAGAATAAAAGTAAAATGTAGTTAATTTGATTCATTCGCGTTGCATAATGCTGCATGCAACTTCCTAGCACAATTAAGTTTTTCAGCAAAATTGTTTAGTATTTGCATATATATATTTTTTTTTGCCCACACATGCCAAATTGGATTAAACTTCAAACGTGAAAAAACTGTGTTTTAATTAAATAATTGGTGTCTCTCTGCATACTTGTGTGTGCGTGTGTGTGTGTGTGTAGCTACTTTGGCCACAATCAAAGGCAAATCATTTGTTTCAATTGCGGTAACAAACATAATAACAACAGTAATAACTACTAACACAAAATGTGAGCCAATCTTCGGTGAGTGCATTTCCAATCCACCGGCAAAGACGACGCCGACGTCACTGAAGCGCATTAGACGTCAACGTCGACTGCGCTGCTGCTGGCACTGTGCATGCGCAGATGCATGCATGCATGCATGTGTGTGTGCGTGTGTGTGTGGCAACAATTAAGTTGCTATTAAGTAATTTTTTTGCCGTTTGTTATTGCTATTAACATTATTGGCTACATACCCCAAATGCTTATATAGCAAAGTTTACTTATACATACAGATACAGATACAGATACAGATACAGATACAGATACAGATACAGATACATATGCATTTGCATTTATGTATGTATGTGCACAATGGCCTAGTCCCTGCCAGAAACAATTTGTGTTATGATTGTTTGACATTTTAATTTCATTTTCAGTTTCATTTTCTTCATTATTTCGCTTGTTATTTAAGTTGACACATGGTTAAGACGCATTAGACGGAAGTGAAACTGTCGCAGTGCTTGGGGCCAGCCATCAACATTGACATATGTATGTGCATAAGTACGTACGTATGTAATCGGCCAAGTAGCAACAGTTTAAACTGTATGAATTTGGCGTACAATTAGTCTTAATTGACTGCTGGATGAATTAATTGCTGAAGCACACATTAGTTGACAATTATACTTCAGGTGTTAAGTACTCTGTGGAACAATACGATTACGAATACAGGTACATACATATATCATTTAACTGCAAAACATAGTACGTATATCATTTGAATACCTCTAACAAGTAGGGACAGTAATGTTAGAAGACTTCAACAATTGCTTAATTATTATATTATTATATATGCTTATTACATATCAATCACCCAGCAAGCCCTTGGACTGAAATTAGTTTAGCCGTGAACTTTAGCGTGCAGGTTTCTTGATGCCAAAACTCACTTGACCTCTGGCATAACTAGCCACAACAACCACAACAACAGCAACCACATCATCCAATTTAAAGTAATCGCCAAAGCGTCACATTACGGGTAAAGTTGAGCACCAATTGACTTGCAGCTTTTGTGCCATTGTCCATTGTTATTTTGTTATTTTGTTATTTTGTTGTTGAACAGCGACAGGGACAAAGAATGAGATAGAAACTAAGATAGGTAGGATAGAGAATGAGATGGAAACTAAGATAGATAGGTAGTCCACTTCATTAGATTGCTTAGTTAATCGACAGCAATGAGAGTACTTTTGAGAGTCATTTTGTCTGTAATTAGAGTGACCTTCAAGAGGCCGGTTTTGTTTTTAGAGGGTTTTCAAGAAAGAAAAAAACTAAAAAAAACTTCAAAAATACTTAGCTGATTGCTGTTAAGTTCGTATTTGATTAAAGTGGGTTAAATAGATTAACATGAATGCTTAAAGAAAGTTTGGTTTTTAAGGTTCGTCAAGTCTACATATATTATAGTATAGATAGATAGTCCGATTGTCGGATAACATTGCTACAATTATTTAAAGCTTGAAAATCAGTTTAAAGATCTGTGATTTGTGGTCGTAAGCTAACCTTGATGTTTAGGTAAAAAAAATAACATAGAACACTGAAGTTATAAGAGATAAATAATGGCAGCACATCTCTTTATATCTCCAATTTGATGTTCAGAACTAATGAAAACTTCCAAACAAAAAAAAACCAATATAGTCATTTTAAAAATTGTATTTCAAACATTGTAAAACAACTTACGAAAAACCTTACAAATTATAAAATTATGTTTTAATTGTCTGTTCACAAATTTTTCTGTAAAATCCAAACTAATTAAGATACAAACAAACATCTGGTTTTATATAACAGACAGCTTTATCGCAGCGAGGAATGAATTTTGCAATATTTAAGATATCGAAAGATTTATTAAAACACTAAAAAAAAAAAAAAGTTGTTTGCCATGTCTTAAACTGGATTCATTGGCTTCAAATTATTTATAAGATTTGCAGAGATTTCGCTGATGGAGGAATTAAAGATTTGTAACACTCTTCGAACAAAAGACTTAAGGCACAAGCTAACTGCAATTGTTATGAATTGTTGATTAGCCTTAAAGGTTTGTGTTAACTGTTAGGGTCGCCTACAACCATTTCCACCGAATACTATTGAGAAAGCGCCGCTGGGCTGCTAACTGCTCGCTGCTCACTGCTGACTGCTGTCTGCTCTCACTTTGGTCAATTAGTCGGTGGCGACAAGTCGCGTGAAATTCATCAGCTTCAAATTGCTGCGCTTCATTAGCCAACTGCCAGAGACGTGGTGAGTCAGTGGGCAAGGGAGGGGGCACGGAGAAATGGAGATGGGCACGTAGAGCGAAAGAGACAAGGCGACTTATACGCACCACTTTTACTGCAACTTGTTACAAATGTTAGTTGCCTTTGGCTTTTGGGTTGATTTGTTTTCATTTTTTGTGTTTTTTTGTTTTGCTGACAACAGTTTTTACACGGGTTTTGCTGCTTTTGCAGCCTACTGGCCGGACTGGCTTTTGGTATATGGCAAATTAGCAAGTTTTTGCTGCCGTTGCAGTTGCAGCTTGTGGTTGTCGCTGACGCTGCTTCAGTTGCTCTGCTAGATTCTATTTAAGCCGAGTGACCAGCGCATGACAAGTGAATGTTGTTTCGGGTGGCCAGGAAAAGAAACGCAGAGTCTATGCCAGGCTAAAAGCAAAAGCAAAAGCCAAAGCAAAAGCAAAAGCCAAAAGCAAACCAAGTCAAGCAGTCGGCTACAACTTTGGGTCTGGTTTCAATTGCACTTAATGCTTATACCATATTCATATACACGTACTATTTAGCTAGTTTCTTTTGTGCTTGTTTAATGATATTTTTATGCAGGTTTCTTTTCATATAGTATGTCTTTCGATATATTTCAGTTCGCAACTTTTACCCAGTCAATTGATTTTTTAGCCTAAACAAAATATTAAACGCATAAAGCTTTTATTATTGTTTCTTTTTTTTTGGCGGTTGCCTTATTTTTTTATAGTGGTTTCCTCATTTATTAACACAGGTGAAAGTGCCACAAAAAAAAAAAACAAATATGAAACACTTTGGGCTTTTAATGTTCACTTTTGCTTATTTAAATTGTTGTTGGACTAGTTTTTTTTTTTATTATTATTATTACGTTAATAACTATGAAAAGGCGTCACTAAAATTGTGCGTTGACATCAAGTTGTCTTGTAGAGATTATTACACTGTCACCATTTGTTGTTGTCTTGTATGTAAGGTATTTTTATTCATTTAGCAGACTATAAAAATATATACATTTTTTGTAACGAGAAAAGGGCCTGTCGGAGACATGTGGGTTATTCATAATTTTCAGAGATTTGATAATGACAAAATATTTTTCAAGAGGAGAAGGCATTATCAGAATATTTGAACAGAGCCCTTAAGCTATTGCAATCTTTTGCTCATTATATATATATATATACAGTGATGTCAAGGTCATTTGATCTTATAAGTTCAGTCAAAATCAATGATTGCCATTTTTCAATTACATTTTCAAAACTTTGGCGCTCCGATATGGTCGCTCCTTGCTGTCTGTCTGGGTACGTCTTCAAACAATTTTCACTATTTCGTTTGTTGGTTTTTTTTTTTTTTGCTTTATTTAATTTTTTCTCTCTGTATTTCTGGCGTTAAACTTTCAATGCACAAGAAAACTAAAAACAACGAAAAAAAAAAACAATTTAACGTCCAACGTACAAAATATTGTATTTGAGTATTTGAGCACGCGACTCCAGCTCCAAAACCGAATTCGACAACGACTACGACTACGACTACGATAACAACATCAACATCGACAACGACAACGAGGTGAACGTGGAGTTGTTGGCTTGGCGCATGCGCGGCCTGCAGACCATTTTCAATGAGCGTTCAAATTATACTGAACGGGTTGGACTGACGCTGGAAACGCGGCCGTCGCAGTCGACGCTCAACTGTCGCAGTCACTGTTGCCGTCGCAATCTTTTCAGGTGAAGTGCGTGCCCAAAAGAGAGCATTCAACGTTGAGGCTTCTCTAGAAGCTCAAACTGGTGATGGGAATCCGTTTTTGGATTTTATTGATTTTGATTTGGATTCTGTGCAAAATTGATCACACTGCTCTCCAAACTGTTAGCAGTTGTGTTGTGATTGTGATTCTTCGATGTATGTGTGTGTGTGTGTGTTTTATTTATTTATTTATTTTTTTCTGCTTGCTTACCTTGACCAAGTACACCTGCATGATATGTTGTGGCAGTATTTGATTAGGGGCCAGAGGGCAGGGACAGCGCTTGCGGGCCAAGAGTGACATTCTATGAGACTGGTTTAAGCAGCATCTCCAGCTGCATCTTATGCAGTCTTAGCTGGCATTTCACATCTCTCTGTGGCACGCATCTTCGCTGTCTCTTTGCTCCCATTCGGGAATATACTCATGACCACTTGACGCCAGACGCTTGTTGAAATTGATTTGGAATTTGGATTTGGATTACGATTGCGTTATGTTTCGGTTTGGCTTTTGTCTTTGGCTGGGCCATTGTTGCATAATCAATGTACATATATGTATATACTCGCTCATAGCATATCGAGTGGAAGGCTGTATGCATAAATAATAATATAAACATATATATATATATATGTATACATGGCCGATCACATTGCATTGCGTTGGCTCTTGATGCACTCGAGTCTATTGATACAAATGTGTGTCTGTATTTGTGGAACTGGAGCATTTCGTGCATTTTGAGTCGATTTGATTTGACTGAAACTAACAACCAGTTGAATTCAGTTAGCATTTAGTTCGATTTATGTTTGCTGGCTCTTGCCCATAATTTTGAGAGCAAAGTGCTTTGTATGTTAAGAAGATAATAACAACTTTATTTAATCACATTAAAGCAGGCATCTCTGACTCTTATACACATATTGTATGTGTATTCTTGATCCGCATCAACTGATGTGTTAGCATAAAATGCAAAATGTCATAATACAAATGTTCAACAAAGGCTAAAGGCTGTCTCTATTGTTAACTTATTTGCTTAAAGTAATAGTAATTAAATAAAAATAAAACAAACAACCATAATTAAACAAGGAAAATTGAATTTGCAACTAGACTTGAAGATTATTCAAACTAGATTTGATAAATGCTTCAGTCACCTTTAAAGCTATAGCTTCAGCTGTTTAAATATAGACTGTAAACACATAAATAAATAAACTGTTTTGTGATTTGTGTGTTTTGTGTCACTTTTAGTGACATTTATTAAGTTCAAAAAGTCAGCTTGTTTGCTATTTGTTCCACTTTTCCGCTCTTTTAGTTTTTGCATAATGCCAAAATGCTGCCTGTCCTTGCCTAACACACAACACACAGCACACACGTTCAGGCAATGACACACCTCCCCTCACCTGCACTCTGGGGTTATTGCATATTTCTGTGTGTGTGCTTTGCACGCCTTTGCTCGACATAATTAAAAACGATTTTGGCAACAAATTTGTAACATTACTATTTTAGCCTACCATTTACTTGTGTGCACCAAACAAGAGTAACAAAAATATGTACAATGTATACCATTCGGTTCGTATCGGTCCCAGACCGTGTCTACCCTTTGTTGCCGTTCATTTTATGGTGACAACATTTGACACAATTTAACGCTGACGCGGCAAATTTGTTCAAAAAGAAGATGAAATGCCAATCGCATCAGTGGTGCCTAAGTTAAATGTTGCCTGTGTGCTTTGTCTGTCTGTGTGTGTGTGTGTGTGTGTTGTTGTGTGTGCAGATGCGTGCGGCTTGGTTTCGCTTGGATTTTGCATGTCTTTGGATTGACTTTGCCCGAGTTGCCCCGAGTTGCACACACGAGTTGCAACAGAGGTCGTCAAAAACCACTGACACTACACAAAACTGCAACCAACTTCGTTGCTGCTCCAGCTGAAAAACAAAAACGCAAGTTGCTTTACGATATGGCTAAGAGCATGTGAAAAATAAAAACGCAAATTGCTTTACGATCTGGCTAAATGCATGTGCGCAAAATAAACGTATGTGTGCCTTAGTCTGCAGGGATCGACTATCAAGCACCCTGGTAGCATTTTATCTTATGAAAAAAATGAATTGTGCTTAATCTGTTTGTGCTATTAGAGAACCTCTTGTATATATCACTAAATTTACTTAAACAAAAAGTTCAGAATTCGATAAATTAATTAAGATTAAATAAAACTACAAAAAAGAAATAGACGGATATCTACTTAACTGAATAAACGATGCTTCATTCTGTATATACAATATCAATCTCTTTTTGTCCATATTAAGGGTCCATTACAGGGTATAAGATACCCGGTGTGGAGTCTGCGTCACAGCGTTTTGCATCTATGATGAGAGACGGGCGTTGGTTTGTCACTCATCTTCAGTTGCTTGTTTTTGTGCTGTTTCTTGTTGTCGTTTTACTTATATTTTATTATTTTTTGTTATTGTTATTGCTTTTACTTTATGAGGCCATTCACTTTCTCCGCATGCCTTTTATTTGGCTTTGCTGTTTGCTTTGCTAATTTTTGGCCGTGTTCAAAAGTGAAACAGCAAACAGAGAAGCTTGTCGCTGATTATGCATCGGCATATGCAAATTTTAAACGAAAATTATTCAATCGCCAAAGTCTTACATAGTCTTCTAAGAGCCCGGTTTTATGGAGCTAACTGTATTCCCAGCACCCATGGTTTGTGTTGATGACACCATTTGCCACAGTTTTCGGAGACATATTGCATCATATCACATGGGAAATTGAAACGCATTGCATGCATTGTGCTCCAATTCCTGCGATAAGTAAGCATAACAAAAACAGCTAACAACAACAAGCGGCAAGCAATGCCAAGTTCGTTGCCTAAGTCTTTTGTTAGCGGGCCTCGAATTGATGTCAACGAAGCGCCAAGTGTCGCACTTAACGACGCGATCTTTCAACCCGTTCACAAACCCATAAGGTGCCCAATCAATCAGCTGTGACCTTAGGCGGGAGCGGGAGCGTGAGGATAAGCACGACTCTCGCCCCTAGTGCAAAAGTCGCTAACAGTGCTAATTAATAAGGCCCGATCATTTAATGCTAAATACGTAAGCAGCCGAGTGCAGTGTAAGCCTGATTCAATATTGTGCCTGAGTCGTCACTTAAGTTTGGCTTGGCTTCGTTGGGTTTGGCTTGCATTCGAGCTGGCCAAGTGAAAGGCCACCGGTGATTTTAATAAATGATTTGTAAAATCCAGCTTATCGAAGATGAAAGTCACTTAGTCATTGATTTAGAAAAGAGTAAGCGGAATATATATTTCTTCCATGATCTATTCCATGACTATGAACCGTAATGTGTAACCATTATAAATGTATTTTCTAAATACATCGAATTTAACATTTCCTTTAGTTATATCCAGATATATTTATGTGTAGGAAGAGTTTATATTTAATGTCTATTATATGTTCTATTATATATTATATATGAAGTGTATATAATCTTCAGCGCACGTTATACAACGGTTTCATCTCGTTTTTTATTATTATTGCTTTTGCGCATATCTAACTAAGCTCTCCTCAGCTAAGAAATCGAAATGAAATTAAAATGTCTCAAGACGCAACGGCAACTTATGCGTTGCTTACATAAGGCAAGACCGTTCCGAATCCAACCGACGGCAGACAAACACACTTGGAGCACACTGCAGCTTACAGGCTTCCGGTGTCCGGTGTTCGTCGTCCACCAATCAAACAGGAAGAAAACACAGTGAAGCGTTCACTTTGCATATTTTCAGCTGTTCAGAGTCGCGGCGACAGAAATCAAATTAAAGTATGGACACAGTTTAATTTGTTGCATGCGTGAATGTTAATCTTAGTCATTTGAAATTAGTTTAGTTTATTTATAAACATTTTGATTGCCAGCTGAAAACTAGGCGAAGGTTGAAATTGTTGGTATTAATTAAATTTGTTTTTATTTATGAGGGAACAAAAATATATTATATATATACATATATATATATATATATATATACACATATATAACTGTTTTATATTTATTATTATTTCTTTACAAAGTATTTCACGTGCATGATTATTATATATATAACAAGAGCATTAACATAAAGAGCAAACAACATGATTGATGATGCAAAATAGAATGTTTTAAAAATGTACTGCAAATTTAGATAGAACCAATATAAGTTTGTGTAACAGGTTATTAAAGACGTAGATTACAGGCCATTAGTGGCGTAGCTGTTCCATATGTTAGATTTTAATAAAAAATATAAATTTACCTGCCACATTTGAGACTCTAGAATTCTAGATCAAGAAAATTGCCAATAGTTCATTGTTAACATATGCAAATCCGAAGTTTTCTTTTTTTATACAATTAATGAATTAAGTACACATGCAAAGCGGCGCCATAACTCAGATTTAAATGCCCATACCGATTTAATCGTAAGCATATATCGAAAGCAGTCCCAATCGGTAGCAATCGATAAAAGAAATGAAATGTACGCCGTCAGCTGTTCGATTTCTTACATGTGTTTCTGTATATGTGACAGAATTTATTCGTAACCAAACTACAAAATTGTGTACAAGACGCTGAAAAGAAATTCGACACAAGGAATAGTAAGCCCTGAGTGAAGTATAAATTTGATTGTCGCATACACACAAATAGTAAAGAAGACTAAGTAAATTCCAGCTCCATATACGGACTACGAACAAAGTGCGTCAAGTAACACTGTCCGAACGTGCGTGTGTGTGTGTGGATTAGAGATGGTGAATAATACGATTTTGGGTTTATAATGACAGTCAGGAATCTTGTATTTGAAACAGAAGCCCCTATTAGAACTGGGCAGTACACTTCTCCTTTTCCATATTCATTTTGCTTTAAATTCATATTAAATTGATATTTTGTTAGCTTATTGTTCATTACAACCATTTGAATTAGAAACGTGTTTTTTACAATATTAATTTTGACGTTAATTAAACTTCAAGAATATAACATAATTAAATTATTTACTCTGTTATAAGCAAATTTTTTTTTATATCAGCTACTTTATTATTATAGAAACTAGAGATGGGCGCGGGAGACCGTGACCCGCGGGACAATATCCGAAACATCGGTATGGGAGGAATCGGGAATAAATAGAAATTTTACGGGACGGAACGACATATAAGACCATTTTCGAAAATCCAAAAAAATTCCGTCATTCCCGATAAGTCGCGACAATCCTGATCAATCCCGACCACCGCAAAAAATGTCAAACGTTCCCCGCCTTCCAGTTACAGTTGCGGAATAAAATAATTTTTAGAAAAAGTACATACTAAATTCCACAAACTGACGATGAAAATCATTTAAAGAAAATATGCAGGAATATTCTTAACATTTTCAGATATTGCTTATAAACAAACGCTACCATGGTCAAATATTTTTTAGAATTGAAAAAATTCGACAAATACAATTTACTTCAACCACTTTCTAAAAAATAATTTGACTATTCCACAGTCATCTGCAACACGCGATGTCTTCAGCTGATTTTATAGTGTATAGCTTTGAATACATGTGGATGTTAAGCAATCATATTGAAATAAATTTTAGATTCTTAATAAAAAAAACAGGGTTAAAACAAATCTTGGAACCCGCACAAAATTAAAAGTTTCCGGTATTTGCAAAAGTTAAAATTTCCGTACGGGAAGAATCGAGATTGAATATTTAGTCCCGCGCCCATCTCTAATAGGAACTGTAACTTGTAGCTAAAAAATACTTGTGATTGGTCACTGGCACGTAAACATCGCTCATCGCTAGTGGGCCTGTGTGTGAGAGCTGGTGAGTGAGTGTGTGTGTGTGTGTGCGTGCGGGTGTGTGAATGAAAAACTTGCAACTGTGAAAATATAACCAAAAATAAAGGCAAATCTGTCTCTAGTGCGTTGACTCCACGCCAGCGACATCAACATAGCCATCAACAGCTGAGGAAGGAGTTGCAGTCGCGGCAGTTGGAGCAGGTAAGCATGCAGTGCGCATACCCCCGCACACATTGCCCCGTTCGCCAACCAGTGCACTCAGCTGTGTCCTTCTGTTTAGAATTATAACTATTGCTTTCGCTTCGCAGCGGCACCAAGGGCGGCCATGGCGGACACGGCGACAGCAGCGACCACTGCGACGGCTTCAAAAAAAAAGTATAGAAATAAAAAAAAATCACAGCAGCAGCAGCCACAAAAATCGGAGTCAGAGCCAGCACAAGGAGCAGCAGTTTCAGCAACAGTTAAGTCTGCGGCTCATCATCCCAATGGTCACATTCTTGCCGATTCGGATTGTGAAGATGTGATTTTAATCAATAGCCTCATGCAGCAGGTGCAACTGTGTAATGGCCATGCCAAGGAAGAGGTCGAGCTGGTGCCTGCCACGGCTCAAGTGGCTCCCACAGTCAATGGCCATGCCAATAAGAGCACTGCAATCAACAACAACAATCACATTAGCGATAATAATAACATAAGCAGCAGCACCAACTGTAACAACAATAACGATGTCAACAGCATCATCAGCAGCAGTAACCGCAACAAGAACAACAACAACCATAGCAACAGCAACAACAGTCGCAACAGCAGCAGTAAAGCGAAAAACAACAATAAAACCCTGGCGACGGTCGAGGCAGCAGCAGATGAGGAATCCGAATGTAGGCAACAGAAGCAGGAGCCGGAGCAGGAACAGCAAACGACTGACGCAATTACGCTTGTAGCGACAAGTAAAAGCACTGCCAACACGCAAACAACTCCAGCAACAAAAACAAAGACAACAGCCATGGCCATCGCCACAAGAGGCAACATCCACGATGATGCGCCCTCTACGTCAGCAGCTGCCGCCGCAGCAGAAGCAGCCGCTGCCGCAGCAGAGCCAGCCGCCGCCATCGCGACGTTGCTGCAGCACCAGCTTCAGCTCGAACCTGCCATTTCAGCCGATGAGATTGTCTATAAGGAATATGAAGCCGAGCATCAAATGCATGTAAGACAATCAAATAGTAGGTTCGTTAGCTTAATGATCCCCCAAGCAAAATATAAGAAAAATTTTCAGTCTGTATTCCAAGCAAAAGTTCTAGGTATAAGCGAAGCATTGATTTGGCAAAAATTGTCAAACAACAGACTGGATTATGTAAAAATATTGATAGTTAAATGGCCATCAAATTAATTCAATATCGGCAACAAGCTGTCGCCCATTTCTGTAACACCGTAGCACCGTAACTGCCCACTGGTTAGCCAGCACTCATGCAAATAGTCTTCAAGCCTCTTCAAATGACTTCTGCAAAGAGGAGAAGAAAGAGAATCAGCCGAACACTTATTCTGTCACTGCCCGACACATACTAGGCAAAGATTAAGCATCCTGCGAAGCTCCTTTCGCAGTTAGCAAAATTGAGACCAAGTACAATTGTGAATTTGCCAATTGGATCCACTTTTGATCGTGCGTACCCCTCTCCACTGTGTCACAACGTACCAACTCTGGCTTATGTAGTCCGACAGCCATCTGCATCTAACCTATTTTAATGCTAAACATTATGTTCACTTTTGCAGGATATCATGCGTCTGATACAGGCGGAGCTGTCCGAGCCATATTCAATATACACTTACCGTTACTTCATTTACAATTGGCCAAAACTATGCTTCCTAGCCTCGCACGATAATCAATATGTGGGCGCTATTGTATGCAAGCTGGACATGCATATGAATGTGCGTCGTGGCTACATTGCAATGCTGGCGGTGCGCAAGGAATACCGCAAGCTCAAAATCGGCACAACGCTGGTGACCAAGGCCATTGAGGTGCGTATCCGATTTCAATAGCAAATTAACTTAGCAGATTCATTATAATTACCAATGTGCAGGCAATGCTCGCTGACAATGCCGATGAGGTAGTACTGGAAACGGAGATGCGTAACGAGCCAGCGCTGCGTCTGTATGAGAATTTGGGCTTTGTGCGTGATAAACGACTGTTTCGTTACTATCTGAACGGCGTGGATGCTCTGCGCCTGAAGCTCTGGTTTAGATGAGTCGCCGCCACAACTTTGGATGATGTCGTTGAAATTATTGTCTAGCAACTGCCAAGCGAGAACTTTCAATTGGATGCCTTCTTTCGACTATAAAATCCAATGTTTTCCCTGGACTGGCTTCCATACTGTCCATACGAACAGGACTCTTGTTTGTTTATCTATGTATATATAAATATATATATATATATACATTAAATTTCTTAAGGCGTTTGCTTGTCGTTAAATTTGTTCTCATGTGGCACATGACAAACAATCTTCTGTACCTATTAACTAGGATTTACAATTTTTTCTTTCTTTAATTAATGTATGTAAATTATTTTAATAATTTAAGCGTATGGCAACAAGAAGAACAACAACCATAAGAATTAACACCAACAACAACAACAAATAAATACATTTTAACAAGAAACGAATAGAAACTCTAAATACATACATATGCAATACGTGATTTACATACTTACATAATTACAAGTATATAACAAAAAAATAGGCAAAATGAGAATGAACTTCTGAATTGGACTAAAATGTAGATTAAAAAACACAAACGTTCTTAAAATTCGAAACGCATAAGCCACGAAAGCTAACACAAAACCACACGCGTAAATTATTTAGGAATATGTAACAACATGAACAACAACAACAACAACACACACAGCAAATACATATGTATATCAATCAAATAAACATTGAAATCAAACACACACACACACACACACACTAAAGAAAAAGGAAAAAAAAAATATATCTATATATATAGTGCTTTGTTATACATGCATAAATAGACTCGTATTTGTATACATACTTACAAAAAATCAAATGCATACATATGTTGAATCGTATTGCGCGTGCTAATTTATGGCATTTTAACATTTACACATATATCGTAAAACAAAAACAACAAAAAACAGAGATCATAGACAAAAAAAAAATAAAACAAATGAAATAATAATATTAAAATGGCAGCAAGAGGCGCGTTGTTATCGATCAAGACTTTGCCCTAATTATACAAAATTACAAAACGATGAACAAATATTACAACAAAATGAATAAATTGAGCAATATTGAGAGTATAATCACTACTAGCCTAAAACGTTGTAGATATTCCAAACAAGCAAGATAAAAGTATTCTTATGCAAATATAAAGGTGACTAAATCCTTGCGTTTTCTCGTAAGGACTATAAGCTGGTTGAAGGACATTCAAATCGTCCTGGTACTTTCCCAGATGTCAAGGACAAAAATTAGAAAAATCTTAAGAATCCGGCATAACTTGGCTATTTGAAGGACTATCCGGATATCCTTTGGGCCACTGATAGTGGCCTGCAGTGTTGAATAGAGCAATAAAAAGTGCGAAAGATCTTTAAAATGGAGAAATATTGGGACTTTTTTTATATCCTGGCATATTCTGGCAAGTCATGTGTCAAACTATTTGTCCTCGTAGGTTGCTAGAAAACAAGGATTTTGTAATTTGGAGCCGTTCCTCTTCACCCTGCGAATGATGTTCTTCGATGGCTCCATAATCCTTGAATGCAGCTCTATAGGATTGCGCCTTGCGACTCTAACACACAAAGTGCTTTGAAAATCTGAAGAGATTTGGCTGATTTTCAGATAATTTTGTAACAAGAATTGCGTTTTTGTTTTTGTTTTGGATTTTATCCATTATATTGAAAGTATGCTTTAAAAAATTTGATTTGTGAATTGTTTTTGCACCATTAAAATTTGGCTGAAAATGCGAATTTGGCTTCTGATACAGAAAAGCTTGCAGTCATTCGGGATTCAAATTTTGAACTTATCATCACAGCGTTTTTATTACTCCCACAATTTGAAAACACATGTTTTTAGTTTTATTAAATAGAAAATAAAAGAACTACAATACTTAACGATGATTGGAGGAGCCTAGTTGCAGCTCCACTCGACTGCATTTAGGGCTAAGGTGTAACGCTTAAGAATATGAACAACATTTAGTAAGCTAAATCAGTGGTCAGAGCAGTGCTAGTACATTCTAGTTATACTAATGTATGTATAGTTTATATACACTCAGCCCGGACTGAATCGAACTTGTCGAAATGCCGCCGTCGTTTATCATCTGCTGCGTTTGGTCTTCGCTGTTGTTGTCGATGTGCTTGACTCACGCAGTTGCTTCATTTCGCTGCGCGCAGCCGCCTTGATGTTCTGCACCTGCTGCCGCACCGTAGTGCTCTTGTAGTTTACGGGCGGTGATGACGTTGTGGCCGCCTGGGATTTATCAAACAGATCGCTGACCTCGACCATGCGCGGCTTGAAGAACATGTTGGGACGTATGACAGACTTCTCGGGATGCTTGAACAGATTGAGCAGGCCCCAGGACTGATCCTGTCGCTCGCTCTCTGGCAGCGTTGAGCTCTCCACCTCGGACTCAAGCATCCAGGCGGCATTGCGCACCTCGATACGCAAGCGCTCGCACTCCTCCAGGCTAACGTTCTTGCTGACATTCAGCAGCTGCTCCAGCGGATTCACAATGTACATGGCCGAATGATCCGGCTTGGCCAGTGCTCGACCCTCATTTAATGAAATGGCGCGATTGTGAAAATCGAACTGCGAATAGAATTCAAAGAATTGCAACAGCAGCTCGCTCAGGTTGCTCGTATTCCGACTGCGAAAGCCCAAGCGATCTGTATCTCGACCAAAGGTGCAATTGATGCCATCCTCGGTGATCCGCACATCGGTTGCGTTCGCTGCCTTCACCAGCGCACCAATTGCCGGCAGTATGGGTTGCCGCAGCTGCTGCAGGAAGTACATGACCAGGCAAGTCAGGGAGAAGTTGCTGATCCAGCGTCCAGGCGAGGGATTTGTTAAGCCGCATGATTGCGCCCAGCGGCGTATACTAAAGGTCAAAGGTCGCACGCGTGGATCTAGCTCGCCAAACATATACAGCAGCTCGGACATGTAGAAGCCAGTGCTAAAACGGCATAAATAGATTACAAGTTAAAAAATATATACCAATTTGATCGATTTGTTAAAATCGAGATTTAAGGATAAGGATATATAAAGGATATATAAATAAGACAGAACAGCTCCATAAGTTTTCCAATTTGCTGCAAATATCTCCCAATTGGAGTTTTATGTATAAAGTGTTTATCATAAACTCTGCGAATGCAAACACGTAGCTGGAAGAGCTTTTCAGAGTTTGGGATTCACGCTTCCCAGGGCGTATGGGCGTGGCAGGCTAGTGCGTAGTTTCATTCAGAAAACTGACCACCTCCACACACCGGATATGGCTATGAATGCATTCTTCATACGCTTCAATTTAATCAGTAGTTCGCGTCCGCAATTAAAGCCCCCGTCAGTTAATTTGTGAATCATGGAAGATGACAACTTGGAAAGCTGATTCACCTGCTCCATGAGCAAGAGAGATGACAATACGATCACTATGTATTATGTATGGAGGCTTTACATGGCATTTGGAAATCGGCAACAGGTTGTACTTATCTTATCAGCGAAAGCTTTGGCAAGCCTAACGCTTATCTTATCTTATCTGCTTCGTCCGCCAAACTGTTCGCTGTGTGTGGATGTTGTCATCGATTGAAAGTTTTTACTTGTTGTTGCTGTTCCTATTATAACTGAGGCAGATAGATATATATACTTTTTTTTTGTCAGGTTGCTAGCGTTGCGTCCGTTTCCTGAGCAGCCAAAACGATTTCAACGAACGAACCCAACGGAGCGGCCCCAACGCAACAATATCTTTTTTTTCTCGTGTAATAAACAAAAGGTGACGATTATTATAAAAAAATATATTACATTTGTTTCCAAAGTGATGCGTGACCCAAAAAAAAAGTCTAAAAACTACAACAGTTTAAGAGATAGGCTACAGTTTTTTTCACCACTTCGAAACCTTGAAAAGTGTCCGAAAAAGTGTCTGACCCTCAACGATATATGGATAATGGGCTGTTAGATATAAAAATACAAATTGAAACTCCAATAGAAACATAATTAAGTGTATACATATCTCTATACGTATATGTATATAAATATATCAATATATAGTTCAAAGCACATAAGCACTTCAGTTGAATAAAATGGAATTCACTGAATATTGCAATGGAAACCTGTGTGTATTAATCATGTTGTGCATACAAATTGCGGCTCGAACAAAATGAACCAACTAATGATAACGCTATTTGCTAAACTCACCGCTGATAAGACCAACTCACTTGCCAGGGCGTGATTAATGGGGCGTGCTTTAATAGGGACGGCTTTTTTTTATGGTCGGCGGTGACTCAATGCGCATTGCTAAAGCGAAAGGAGTCGAAATTTGTTGAAAAAAATGAACAAGTTTAGAATGTAGTTCTCGTACTTAAAACCTCTCCAAATCTTTGTATAAACCTATAACTAACTAATGATTGTTTTGTTGTCTGATCCTGCAGTCTGTCAAAATGGGCATTGGCTATGGCACCGCCGACGAGCAGCTGGAGAAACAGATCGGCTGCGTGAAGTATACGCTGTTCTGCTTCAATATCGTGGCCTGGATGATATCGACGGCGCTGTTCGCCCTCACCGTGTGGCTGCGTGCCGAGCCGGGCTTCAATGACTGGCTGCGCATATTGGAGGCGCAGTCGTTCTATATTGGCGTCTATGTGCTAATTGCCATCAGCATCATTATGATGGCAGTTAGCTTCTTGGGCTGCCTCAGCGCACTCATGGAGAATACGCTGGCGCTGTTTGTGTTCATTGGCACCCAGATATTTGGATTTATTGGTACGATTCTCGGCTCTGCAGTTCTGCTGCAGTTTAGCACAACTAATTCGAGCTTGCAACCACTTTTGAATATATCGCTGAGAAGATTTGTATCGACATCGGAGTATACGTATTCTAACTATGTGCTGACTATGATCCAGGAGAATATTGGCTGCTGCGGCGCCAGCGGTCCATGGGATTATTTGGATTTGCGACAACCGTTGCCCAGCTCCTGTCGCGACACTGTCAGTGGCAATGCCTTCTTCAATGGCTGCGTGGACGAGCTGACCTGGTTCTTCGAAGGCAAAACCTCCTGGATTGTGGGACTGGCTATGACAATGGCCATGCTATCGGTTATCTGCGGTGTCATGAGCTTCATTCTCGTCCAGGCCATCAAGAAGGAGGAAGAGCAGGCCAGCAACTACAGACGCTAGGCACCAAGCAAACCATCTAGTTAGCTAAGTTAACAGCCTAGACGCACCTAGGCGAACGCACAGTGCAAAGAGTAATATACATGCTTAATAGAAAATAAGTTTTTCAATTCGAACAATAAGTACATAAATACGTTAATAAACCAACTGAATAAATATACCTTTGGCCCACTAAAGCTCAAAAACCCCGTTTCGTGTCTCTGGCATTTCTATCCAAACAGCAAATAAAAGGATTTGTAACCAGGTGAATACTAATCCAACAAAATACATTTAGAAAAAATAAAGCAAGTAAAAAGAGCTTTCTTTTGTTTAGTTATTGCTAATGTGGAATGTTTGTAATTCTTCTCAGCAGCTATTTTTTTTTAAGCTTTTATTACTTTCAGTCTCCCTTTTCTCCATCCTCTCTACATCATCCATCTCCTTCACATCCTCCATGTTCTCCACCTTCTTTACATCTCCTCCTCCACTTTCTTAATCTCCTCTACCTACTCCAACTTATCCAGCTCCTTTACATCTACCCATATATCTCCTGACGGCAACTGCTTCAGAGCCCGCAGCTCGTTCAAACAAAAACCTTTGCAATATCTATAAATTGTGATTCGAACTATGTTCCAAGGACGGACCAGCGACTGAAATCACTGATACGTCCTCCACTGCACCCACCACCTCTCGAATAATGATTTTTTGGCCGAGATTAATGCGTTCTCATTTTTTTTTTTTTTTTTAGGTCGTAAAGGGATATTACTATCACATTTAGTTAATTTGTTAAAAAAGAAAATTTGTAATATTTCCGAATATTAGATATATTTTTAAACATATCGCATAACACAAAAGATATATATTTAATCAGATAGTTCCCATCTTATATACTTGGCCAGTTTTTAAAATATTTGAAAAAAAAGTAATTAAAAAAAATAACTTGGTATTCAGCCGATTACTGAATGGAATCATTTATCGAATATAGGATGTTTATAAATTGAGAATGATAAGTATACGTCGTTGAGTAGTCTAGAGTGTAAATAGATGTCGAGTGAGTCGTAGGTATTCATTTGGTCAAGATATTTTGTAAATATCAATATGGTCAATATCAATATAATATATATGCATGTATGTATAAAGCGTACTCACAGGTTGCTCATGGACAGATCCACCTCCAGGTTTAGATGCTCGTGATGGTACTTGATGATGGGCACGCGTGCCTGCAGAATCCGTCGCACGTGGCAGACGCCGGGCAGAAACAAATGCAGCACATCGCCGATGCATTCCATTTGCCGCTGCGTCTGCGAGCGTCCGTTACTCATGTTCTCCTTTGTGTGGTAGATGAGACGAGATGGTTCGTTTGGACTCGTCTCCTGGTCATCGGTTATTGTTGTTTCGCCATCAAAGCGCAATATCAAATCCAAGTCACAGCCCATTTTGCCAAAGCCATTTACCGAGGAACCGAACGGCTGTGCCAGCGCATCCGGAAACATGCCAGAGATGGCCTGCTGCACCTGTAACGCTGCTAAAAATCGCATCCGGACACCCAAGTCATTTAAGCGCGTGTGCTCGTAGAGCTTAAGAAGTTGTTGCTCAATACTCTCGGCACCGCGCAACAGCTGCTGCAATTGCTCATGGGTTGGCGGTCGGGTGCCATCGATTGTGGTCAACGGCAGTGGATGCTGGTTGCCAGCCAGTTTAGCCTGCCCCCGCCGGCCAGACGATGCTGCTGCTCGAAACCAAAGGAAGGGCGAACGAACCGACACACCGCTACCACTGCTGCCCAGCTCCGCATTGTAGGCACTTGAGTTGATGGCAGCGGCCGCCTCACCAGCGCTGGCATACTCTAGCAGCATATAGTGCAGCTCATCCTCGTGCGGCACACAATAGTGTTGAGCGGTAACAATGCGTCCAAATCTGCTGCAGTAGTTATACAATTCCGTGTATGACCTCTCCGAGCTGACCTGTACCACAATGCTGCGCTGCGCCTGCTGATGCCGGCTTCCAATGAACTCCTCATAACTGGGCTTTCCTGTGGTAAACGGAAACTCATTAAACTAACAAGGCGACGAATAATCATTTGTTTACCCACCTTTCGAGGCGGCCTCAGTGCCGGCGACAGCACTCTGTTTTATGCAATATGTGCGCCAGAGTCGTAGCTGTTGTGCTCGGCGCATAAATGTGTTCATGGCAATTGGCTGGTGCTATGCGGGCAACTGCAGCATGTACTTGCAGTTCTCGGCTTTCGAGCGGAATATTCCTCAAAACTGCACGGTATTTTGTTTTTATTCGTATAATTTTGAGGTTAGAGGGCTGCAGCAGCGATATACCAGGGCTGATACATATAAACATATATCGATATTTTTCAACAAAGTGCTTAAAGGCATTATCGATAGGGATTTTCTGAATATTTCTACTTTTGCCTTTGTACCAATTATAATAGTATCAACATTGCCCCTCCAAAACGACCCACTAAAAAACCCTTAAAAGCCCGCAATAAATTCAAACTCATCAGAATTCACTTTTGCTACACAAAACTCGCCAGCTGCATACAGAAATTCATGCGTTTTGTGCAAATGTCCAACAGATACAAATAATACCATCTTCTGTGTCTAAATCACGTATAGTGTGCAGATTATACTCGCGGAGTCAAAGAGTGGTTTCGAACTGCCTGCTCTGACGAGGCCCTTTATTTATAAACTGATATTTTTTTCTATTGCTGTATCTAGGAACTTGAATCGCACCTTAACGGTTCCAATTCCAATAGAGTGTTCAGCCGGTCAGAAAAAATGTTTCTATTATATTCGTAACGCATACAAACCAGATTCCAAGCTTCCTTGCAGTTCGCTGCTGAGCCCATCAGAAGGTGGCTTACCATCGTAGACGCCTCTCCTTTTAGGCATAATCTTAAGTGATTCAGCTTTATTGTGTCGCTGGTATCTACTCGATTATATATAACTTCGGTGAATAGGCCAAAAAAGTTTGGCCATTCCTTAGCATCACCGTTGAACTGGGCTACATCCACCTTTGGAGCTTCTCTCATGGGATATTCCTGTTTCGATGCATTTGATAGACTCAATATATCTGTATCGATTCGATATAGCAAAGTTTCAAATTCCGTCGAAAGTTCTTTTATGGCATCATGATTGAACGCCCATTATTCGTAATCCCTATCGATCGCTGATAGGATATTTTGCACGGACCTCATACAAATCCTTAACCAGCTCTTGCTAGTCTGATGCTGGTCACAGAACACGCGTTACTTTTTGCTAAAGTTCAAAGTACTTTCAGATTCGACGGTTCGAACTCTGAAACTGACGCGAATTCACTTATACAGACTACGTTTATTGTAGAACTATATAAACAGATTCAACGATTTGAATTCTGTCTCCGGTTCGAAGGACCAAATGTGTAAATCACTTACAGTGTGCAGATTAGACTCGCGGAGTCGAAGATTAGTTTCGAACTGCCATTATTTATAAACAATTCTTAAATTTAAATACATACATATATAGACCGTATTGATCTCTTATCGAGTGCAGCGACCGCAATGTATGTCCCACGCCCTCTTACAACTCTAAGATTAGCTTGACCCCATGCATGCCGGCCTCAAGTGCCTAACCTTGAGATATATCAATAGTATATATAAGATATATACACAAAATTCTAAATAAATGTTCTAAATTCTATTGGCACTAGGCAAAGTACACGTCGAAAAAAAATTCACATTAGACAAATTCGGGCGTATTTTTTTTTTAATTTCAGTCAATAAATATCATTAGTCACGTAATGTAGACATTTAGTGATCTTTGAACTGACAATTCCATTCTTATTTGATCAAGAAATTTATTTTGTTATAAGTAAAAATGTAATATTGGTTTTATTAAACTGTTTTAATACACATTTCAGTTAATAGTGTTATTACATATACATACAATGATTTTATTTTGTTCTTGAATGTGCTATCTGCCTTTTGTATAACTAGGTTAAATATATGCTTTATAAGTATGTACGTCCAAAAGTAAAACGCTTTGTATATTTTTAAAATATAACGCGCCGCAATGTTTTATATTGTTTTCTTCTTGTTTTGTCGTATTGTTTCGTTATAGTTTTACTTAAACAACATTTGATTACATACCTATCAATATTATATATAATGGTATATATAATGCAGTTATTGCAGATATTTGTCGTAATAGATTATGAATTAGTATTTATATTACTGTTGCTTATTTATTTTCTAATGAAAAGTTGGGCTTGAGTTTGTTGTTATATTGTGGCTCTTGCGTGTGGTGGCTAATACATCTGTGAATGTGACAGTGTGTGTGTGTTTACATACATACATATATATATATAACATAAGGTATTTTAATCAATTCAGTTTCATTTGTATTTTGTTTTGTTGTTGTGGTATTACGGAATGCGAACGCGACAAATCTTTAAATTTGTTTTTTTTTTTTTATTTGTGTGGTTTTTATTGTGGTTTTTTGATTGTTTTACTTATTATCTCAGTATCACATATGTTTCCTCAAAAAAAAGCTAAGTATGTGCATTGAGACGATACAAAACGTACGGAAACATATCTATTAACAAATATACAGGCTTTTCCATAGAACTAAAATATAGCAAAAAAAAATTAAAAATGTTCAAAAAGACTTTACACAAGAAAGGAACATATTAAAAGCAGGTTAATTTCATGAACTTAGATTAGTAATTTTAATTTAGCTAAAGCTGCAATGTGTGCTGGGTTCGGTATCTGAGCGAGTGTGTGTGCGTGTGTGCATGTGTGTGTGTGTGGGAAGATCGCTGTTAAATGCATGTGCTGGATTAAACATAACTATCCTTAGTGTTGAATTCAACATATACATTAAGTTATTTATTGTTTAATATTAGCAAAATGCACCCAAAATATTGCTCGCCACGTCTCCCAAAAACCCAGATTCCAAAACTCTAGATGTCATCTATAAGACGACCCTCAATTACAGAAGAATGATGATAGTTGGGACGCGGTCTAAAGTCCTCGTTCTGTTCATTCAATTGTGTGGGCGATAGATCCACACCCGGGCAAGAGGGCGTCACCACAATCTGCTCATACTCGTGCATACGTTTTCTGGAAGTAAGTTAAGTTGTCAAATTATTACGTAGACTTTTATTTTAAAATCAAATCAAGCTGAATTTTCAATTGTTTTTTAATGAATGTGGCTTTTTAATTCATCCGAGTTAGCCGTGCATTTATTTTCCACTTACCCGAAGCATCGGAAAATGACGCTTTTGAGCCAACCGAAAAAGTTGAACTCTGCGGTCAGGCCTGGCTTGAAGGCGGGATTAGCTGTGCCCACATAGAACCAAACGACAAAAACGACCAAAAAACAGGTTAAGGCATAATACCAGTTCACCAGCAGCATGACTAGCAGCTTGGTGAGCGCCTGCAAGTTTGATTAGATAGATTAGATTAAGACGCAGCTGCAAAGAGAGTTAACAAATTTTGCACTTACGCCCAGCAACGATGCCCAGCGATTGCAGAAGCCCGAGTACCAGTTTTTCGTCTTGGAATGTATGGGCGGCCGAATGGGGGCGATGGGCTCATTCTCATCTCCTAACTCGCTGCCGGCCTGTGCCGTTGACGGATCGACGACCAAGTCAGTGCTGTCCGCCGTCGCTACGCCTACGGCTGCGACAGGCGAAGTGCTAGACGCTGGCGCATTGAAATCTACAATATTCTCCATAGGCACTGGTGGCGATGTCTGCGCTTGATGCATCGGTGAGTTTTGTGGACTCTGCAGGTTCTTGTGACGCACCCGATCCGGAAAGAGCAAATCTAAATCATTTCCACCATCCGATACGCTACCATAGCGTCGAGTCTCATAGCTAGGACTCGAAGCCTGTATGCGAAAGCGTTCCTCGCGCTGCTCCTGTATGTCAAAGGTTTGCGCCAGTGCGAAATATGCGTAGTCTATACAAGCATACGTCATCAGGAATGGCATCGTCACAATGGGCGCCAGAAAGTTGATGTCGCCTACGACAATGAAGGTAACGGTTACCACAGCCACAACGGCCATTGCGTACAGCGGCACCTTGTTTGGGCCGCGCTGTTCGTAATAAAAATAAATGAAAATAAACAGTGTGTGAGCGAGAGGGTGATATATAGAATTCGAGAATGACGTGCCCGTTTTAAGATAATGAAACCTTGGGGACGATCTGCAAGGACTCGAAGATTGCATGCACAGCAGCATAGATATACATTTCAGCAAGATATCTATTTCGCATAGAAATAAATAGAGCGACAGACGGACATGCAGATATGCTGTTGGTTAGTGACTTGGATCACGTCAACGTATATACGTCTGCTTCAGCGCAATACGCATTTCTACTTACACCCTTGCCGAGGAGATCAATGCCCGGAATGACATTCTCCTTGGCAATACTTTGTAAGACGCGCGGCGTCCCGTACATGGCACCCAGGCAGGAGGACATGCTGGACACATAGATACCAGCGAGCAGCAGAAAGTGAACGGCCGAAACCTTCACGGAGATCATAAAGTCAGTATATAGCGTGCCACGCTTGCATGTGGCACCCAAAAATAGCACAAACACCATATACAGAAAAGTGCTGCAAAGAAAATCAGAGAATGAATAAATTGGAAATTGAATAACTATCATTGGGCAAGGCTTACGATGTGCCAAAGGCGGCCAGCGTGCCATTGGGAATGTCCGTGGAGGGAGCACGCAAATCGCCGCTCATATTGATCCCGGATAGGACGCCAGTGACGGTTGGAAAGAAGACGCCAAAGACTCGAAACCATGAATAACCATTTTCATATTTTGGCCAAAGGTTTTCCACAAAGTTGCCGCTCATCCAGCCATCGAAACCATTATCTGTAATATGCAATATACAATGAGCTCTGAGTCAATTTAAATTTAAAGTAAAGTGCGTGTTACTCACCCGGATCTTCGCCAATAAAGCTGCCGACCATGAAATCCAGCGCAGAGATAAGCAGAATCATGAGCAGGATAAACTGCAATTTGATCACCCACTTGACGCCAGCCACATTAATGCAGCCGAGCAGCAGAACGGCGGCCGTTGCAAAACCACGAATTGCCCACTTGTTGCCCTCGAGTCCCACCAATCCGGCCATCGATTCGCCAAAGCCCATCACGTTGAGTGCACAGCCAACGGCCTGGCCAAAACAATACAGGAGACCGAGCGCCCCACCAAACCGTGAGCCCAACGTGTGTGCAATCAGAAAGTAAACACCACCACTTTCCACGCGACATCGCTCACATATCCCAATGGCCGACAGCACACTAACCAAAGCAATGACCACGGTGCAGAATATAATGAGCACTGCATTTATGATGCCCGCCTGAGCGACAATCCAACCGGAGCGCAGGAATACAATAACACCGAACACATTGATCAGACAGGAGGTAAAAACGCCGTCCCAGGTGCCAAATAGCACCGGTTGCGAGATGAAAAAGTTTGAGCGCCACCTGTTGAGCGATAGTAACATTTACTCAAATGAGTCGTTACATATATATATATATATATATATATATAAATATTTAAATTTTTTATACTAACCAAGGTTTGTCGCCCTGTTCACCGGCAAAGATCTCATTGGCGCCGGACGCATGATGACCGCCGGCTGCGTACGTGTACTCATTGCCTAGATCCACAAAGCCGCCAGTGTTGTTGTTGCTGCGTTGACGAAAACTGGCAACGGTTATCTCGCCATCATCGTCACCGCCAAGTCCGAATCGCTGCCAATCAACGGTGCGTCTATTGCCGTTACTTTCTACGTTATTACTCATACTTTTGCTTGTTGTTATCGCCCCTCCTCCTTCCACCACCACCGCTCCAACAGCTTTCGACAATAGTATTGTCGAATTGTTGCTGTTTTTTTTTTGGCTACCGTATTTATTGGCACTGCGTTCGCTCCGTTCGATGCTGTATGCGAGTTGTGAGTTGATTGTGAACTGCTTAAAGCCAATCGTAGCTACAAACTGATTTGTTATCCAATGGCTAGAAGTGTTTGTTGCTGTTGCTATTTTTGTTTATGGTATCCAGAACGCATCCACGCAGGCAAATTGGCCAAGTCCAACGTTTATCGCCGATTTGGCTCACTTACCGCTCGCACGTGCAGCAGCGTCATAAATAATAGTATGTTTACAGTGTCACTAAACAATTTAACTACGATTCTTAAATACGCATAAAAGTTAAATAAAAACACTTCTTTCATACATATGCATACATATATATAAACCTCGCGCAGCTCATCATCGATAACTTGCCGTTGCGATTGTCGTTATTGTTGACGATAATAATCTGGTTGTCAGCGCGCGCTTATTCAGTTGTTGGTGTTAGTATCTAAATTTGAAAATAATAGTTAGTTAATAATTCATATTGATTATTTATTTTCATTTTCAAATTATTTAATTAAATTACAATTTGAACATTGTCAACGCATTGCTAATGACGATAACCTGAAATTAATACTCACTTTCGATAACAAACAAGATATCGATTACCTTTAAAAATTTATGTAAACACACTCGATGTAGGGACATGACTGATTCTGATGCATTAGCTTCAAAATACATCTTATCGATTTACATCCAAACATCGATATCATCAGTCATCGTCAGTCAAATATTAAAATATCGGAGTGTATGAATATTTCTTTGCATGTGCTAGTATTTCATTGGCTTATTTAAAATTCGGCAACATGCCCAAAAAACCGAGGAAAACGGCTAAGCCGGAAGCAATGTCCAAAATGCAGGAGTATCCAACGACTTCAACCCCAGACCACAATGCTGACCACGAATTGACCGACGTTTGGAATGATAAGCGCTTTCAGCATCTGATGGCCACTCCGCGCTTCCGCGGTGTTCCCAAACTGGAGCGCAAAGTTAAGATCGACAAGAGATTCCAGGGTATGTTCGACGATGACAAGTTTAAGGTCAAGTACACCGTGGACAAGTACGGCAGGCCAGTGAACAAAACAAACGCCGAAGATTTGCGCAAATTCTACGAGCTTGACGACAACGAAAGCTCTGACGAGGATGTGAATGTGCAGGCGGAGAACAAGGGGAACAAGGAGACATCCAGTGAGGATGAGGAGCGTCGCGCCGAAGAGCTGGCAATCGCACATGATGAGCTGCCCAATACTGCACCACAGCCAGACAGCGATGATAATGATGAAAATAACACTGAACTGCCTAACAATTTGGGCGAACGTCTGACGAACCCAAGTATCGATTATGCCCGTGGCGAGGGTCGCATGATGACCGACTCCTCGGATGACGAGAGTAGCGATGAGGATGGCAAAGCAGGATCTGAGCTGCAGATCGATCATGGCTGGGGAGGGTTCGATATCGATGCAGAGTGCACTGAGGAATCCACTCATCGTTTGGCCGTGTGTAACATTGACTGGGATCGCATACGTGCTGTGGACTTGATGGTGCTGCTGAGTTCATTTCTACCGCCCGGCGGCAGTGTTCTAACTGTTAAGATCTATCCCTCCGAATACGGCAGGGCGCGCATGGCCGAGGAGGATGTGCACGGTCCCATGGAGCTAGTGAATGCCAAAGCCGAAGAGAGTGATCTGGATGATTCGGATGAGGAGCTAGTGCGTGAGCAGGACAGCGATGCCGGGGAGGGCGACGACTATCACATGGAAAAACTGCGCCAATATCAGCTAAATCGCTTGCTCTATTACTACGCCGTCGCTGAGTGCGACAACGCCGGCACAGCGGAAAAGATGTATTACGAGTGCAATGGCATCGAATACGAGAGCTCTGGGATGCGTTTGGATCTCCGCTTCATACCGAACGATATGAGCTTCGAGGAGGAAATGCCCATCGATGAGTGTTATGAGCTGCCCGATGTGGCCAACTATAAGCCGCGACAGTTCACAACGACGGCTCTGCAGCAGGCGAAAGTGGTTTTGACCTGGGACGAGACGGCGTTGGAGAGACGTGAACTTAGAGACAAGTTAACAAGCGGCAAGGTGGAACAGTTAAATGATAAGGAGCTCCGTCAGATTGTTGCTTACAGCAGTGAGGAGGATGAGGACGAAGATGAAGAGGTAGCAGAAGTGAAAGGGGAAGGGGAGAAGCAGCTGAACGTGGAGCCGATACAGAAGAAAACAAAGCAAGTGCAGCCAGCGGCAGCTTCGAAGCGTCTCAAGCAAAAGGAACGCATTGAAATGTATAAAAATCTGCTAGCCGAAATCAATGCCCAGGAGAAAAAATCGAAGGAGAAAGATTACGAAATGGAAATGTCCTGGAATGTTGTTGAAGCCGCCAAACCGAAAGAAGTCGACGAACCTATGGCCAGCAAATCTCATCAGACACCCATTGAGCAGGTGCTGGAGAAGCGTAGCAAGAAGAATAAGCTGCGCAAGGAGCAGCGTCGTCGCAAGCAATTGGAACTGCGTGGCATGGATCCCGATGAGGCAGCACCCCCTAGTGATGAGGATTCCATACCCGATGGCATTGACATGAACGACTCCTACTTCGCCGATGAGTTCGCCAATGGCGATTACGAGCAGCCCAAGCGCACTAAGAAGTCCAAGTCGCAGAAGCAAAAGAGCAACAAATCGACGCCTAAGGATGAGGAGGCGGAGGCGCAACTGGCACTGCTGCTGGATGATGATAATGATGATAACGGACAGCCCAAGCACCACTTCAGTCTGGCCAAAATCTTAAAGGAGGAGCAGACGAGCAGCAGCAGCAGCAAACGCAAGCGACGCAAGCAGCTCAAGAAGTCAAAGAGTGCCGATGGCAAACTAGCGCAGGAGGATGATTTCAAGCTGGATCTCAATGATGAGCGCTTCAGTGCCGTTTACAAGAACCACGAGTACAACATTGATCCAACCAACTCAAACTACAAGGCCACCAAGGGAATGCAGCAGCTAATTGACGAGAAACTAAAGCGTCGCCACCAACAGCAGTCGCATCCCATAGAACAGGCGCCGGCACAGAAGCGGTCCAAGCAGCAGCTGGAGCAGAACGCGCTGGTAAAGAGTCTGAAGCTAAAGATTGAAAAGCACAAGGTGTAGTTTATTTATGCTTACAGCATTTAAAATATGTAAATCTATCTAGTAATAAAGCTAACAATGTTTACATAGTACCTATATATCCTTAGCTTAACCACGACACAAAATATGACGGGAGCAGGGGGCATGGGGATAATTTTCAATTATGGAATGATATTACAAATTAATAGTTATAGTTAAAGTACTGGCCATAAATGGTGAGTGTGATGAGTGGATCCAGACATATCAAATCGGGCAGACAGATGCGTTGCTCCGACTCGTAGACGACCATCAGTTCGCAGAGGCGCGCCCAAATGGGATCGTAACGTTGCCGCATTAGCTGACAGTCGAGCTTGGGCCGTGCCATCGCCTTGACAACGCTGCGAACGTGCTCGAAAGGGTCGTTTGGCTTGAGCAGTGCCAGAAAAGGATTGCGGCCAATGCACAACTCGTAGAGCACCAGGCCCAGCGACCAGATGTCCGATTTAAAATCACATTTGGCCCCACACATTATCTCTGGCGCCATGTAGAGCGGTGTGCCTAGCACCACGGCTGCTGCTTGGCGGGCGCATGTACATTCGATATGCCAAAGTCGGCGAACTTGACGCGATCATTCGCATCCAGCAGCATGTTCTCCGGCTTGATGTCGCGAAGGATTACGTGACGGATGTGCAGATACTCCAGGCCCATGATCATATCGCTAAAGTAACGCAATATCCTCGACTGATCCAGCACACCACCACCGCCAACTGACTTTGAGCTAGCCCGCTGGATAAGATCGCGTATGGTGCCGTTGGGTGCATACTCCATCACTATATTGACAGTGCCCAGGTGCATGAAGGAGCGTATGAATTGCACAATATGCGGATGTTGCAGCTGTGAAATAATATAGATCTGACAATTCAACGCAATTAGTTGGCTGTATGTCTCTGATAGTTAAGTAAGTAATCTCATATGTTGTACCTCCTCCTTAATTAGGGCAAACTCACTATTTGGATTTTGTACGCTTGCATGTGGCACCCAAAAATAGCACAAACACCATATACAGAAAAGTGCTGCAAAGAAAATCAGAGAATAATTGAATTGGAAATTGAATTACTTTCATTGGGCAAGGCTTACGATGTGCCAAAGGCGGCCAGAGTGCCATTGGGAATGTCCGTGGAGGGAGCACGCAAATCGCCGCTCATATTGATCCCGGATAGGACGCCAGTGACGGTTGGAAAGAAGACGCCAAAGACACGAAACCATGAATAACCATTTTCATATTTTGGCCAAAGGTTTTCCACAAAGTTGCCGCTCATCCAGCCATCGAAACCATTATCTGCAATATGCAATATACAATGAGCTCTGAGTCAATTTAAATTTAAAGTAAGCTACCAGATCTTCGCCAATAAAGCTGGCGACCATGAAATCCAGCGCAGAGATAAGCAGAATCATGAGCAGGATAAACTGCAATTTGATCACCCACTTGACGCCAGCCACATTAGTGCAGCCGAGCAGCAGAACGGCGGCCGTTGCAAAACCACGAATTGCCTACTTGTTGCCCTCGAGTCCCAGCAATCCGGCCATCGATTAGCCAAAGCCCACCACGTTGAGTGCACAGCCAACGGCCTGGCCAAAACAATACAGGAGACCGAGCGCCCCACCAAACCGTGAGCCCAACGTGTGTGCAATCAGAAAGTAAACACCACCACTTTCCACGCGACATCGCTCACATATCCCAATGGCCGACAGCACACTAACCAAAGCAATGACCACGGTGCAGAATATAATGAGCACTGCATTTATGATGCCCGCCTGAGCGACAATCCAACCGGAGCGCAGGAATACAATAACACCGAATACATTGATCAGACAGGACGTTTAGCGCCGATTATGGCTCACTTACAAGTGCCGCAGCGTCATAAATAATAGTATGTTTACAGTGTCACTAAACAATTTAAATAAAAACACTTCTTTCATACATATGCATACATATATATAAACCTCGCGCAGCTCATCGTCGATAACTTGCCGTTGCGATTGTCGTTATTGCGTTGACGATAATAATCTGGTTGTCAGCGCGCGCTTATTCAGTTGTTGGTGTTAGTATCTAAATTTGAAAATAATAGTTAGTTAATAATTCATATTAATTATTTATTTTCATTTTCAAATTATTTAATTAAATTACAATTTGAACATTGTCAACGCATTGCTAATGACGATAACCTGAAATTAATACTCACTTTCGATAATAAACTATATATCGATTACTTTAAAAATTTATGTAAACACACTCGATGTAGGGACATGACTGATTCTGATGCATTAGCTTCAAAATACATCTTATCGATTGACATCCAAACATCGATATCATCAGTCATCGTCAGTCAAATATTAAAATATCGGAGTGTATGAATATTTCTTTGCATGTGCTAGTATTTCATTGGCTTATTTAAAATTCGGCAACATGCCCAAAAAACCGAGGAAAACGGCTAAGCCGGAAGCAATGTCCAAAATGCAGGAGTATCCAACGACTTCAACCCCAGACCACAATGCTGACCACGAATTGACCAACGTTTGGAATGATAAGCGCTTTCAGCATCTGATGGCCACTCCGCGCTTCCGCGGTGTTCCCAAACTGGAGCGCAAAGTTAAGATCGACAAGAGATTCCAGGGTATGTTCGACGATGACAAGTTTAAGGTCAAGTACACCGTGGACAAGTACGGCAGGCCAGTGAACAAAACAAACGCCGAAGATTTGCGCAAATTCTACGAGCTTGACGACAACGAAAGCTCTGACGAGGATGTGAATGTGCAGGCGGAGAACAAGGGGAACAAGGAGACATCCAGTGAGGATGAGGAGCGTCGCGCCGAAGAGCTGGCAATCGCACATGATGACCTGCCCAATACTGCACCACAGCCAGACAGCGATGATAATGATGATAATAACACTGAACTGCCTAACAATTTGGGCGAACGTCTGACGAACCCAAGTATCGATTATGCCCGTGGCGAGGGTCGCATGATGACCGACTCCTCGGATGACGAGAGTAGCGATGAGGATGGCAAAGCAGGATCTGAGCTGCAGATCGATCATGGCTGGGGAGGGTTCGATATCGATGCAGAGTGCACTGAGGAATCCACTCATCGTTTGGCCGTGTGTAACATGGACTGGGATCGCATACGTGCTGTGGACTTGATGGTGCTGCTGAGTTCATTTCTACCGCCTGGCGGCAGTGTTCTAACTGTTAAGATCTATCCCTCCGAATACGGCAGGGCGCGCATGGCCGAGGAGGATGTGCACGGTCCCATGGAGCTAGTGAATGCCAAAGCCAAAGAGAGTGATCTGGATGATTCGGATGAGGAGCTAGTGCGTGAGCAGGACAGCGATGCCGGGGAGGGCGACGACTATCACATGGAAAAACTGCGCCAATATCAGCTAAATCGCTTGCTCTATTACTACGCCGTCGCTGAGTGCGACAACGCCGGCACAGCGGAAAAGATGTATTACGAGTGCAATGGCATCGAATACGAGAGCTCTGCGACGCGTTTGGATCTCCGCTTCATACCGAACGATATGAGCTTCGAGGAGGACATGCCCATCGATGAGTGTTATGAGCTGCCCGATGCGACCAACTATAAGCCGCGACAGTTCACAACGACGGCTCTGCAGCAGGCGAAAGTGGTTTTGACCTGGGACGAGACGGCGTTGGAGAGACGTGAACTTAGAGACAAGTTAACAAGCGGCAAGGTGGAACAGTTAAATGATAAGGAGCTCCGTCAGATTGTTGCTTACAGCAGTGAGGAGGATGAGGACGAAGATGAAGAGGTAGCAGAAGTGAAAGGGGAAGGGGAGAAGCAGCTGAACGTGGAGCCGATACAGAAGAAAACAAAGCAAGTGCAGCCAGCGGCAGCTTCGAAGCGTCTCAAGCAAAAGGAACGCATTGAAATGTATAAAAATCTGCTAGCCGAAATCAATGCCCAGGAGAAAAAATCGAAGGAGAAAGATTACGAAATGGAAATGTCCTGGAATGTTGTTGAAGCCGCCAAACCGAAAGAAGTCGACGAACCTATGGCCAGCAAATCTCATCAGACACCCATTGAGCAGGTGCTGGAGAAGCGTAGCAAGAAGAATAAGCTGCGCAAGGAGCAGCGTCGTCGCAAGCAATTGGAACTGCGTGGCATGGATCCCGATGAGGCAGCACCCCCTAGTGATGAGGATTCCATACCCGATGGCATTGACATGAACGACTCCTACTTCGCCGATGAGTTCGCCAATGGCGATTACGAGCAGCCCAAGCGCACTAAGAAGTCCAAGTCGCAGAAGCAAAAGAGCAACAAATCGACGCCTAAGGATGAGGAGGCGGAGGCGCAACTGGCACTGCTGCTGGATGATGATAATGATGATAACGGACAGCCCAAGCACCACTTCAGTCTGGCCAAAATCTTAAAGGAGGAGCAGACGAGCAGCAGCAGCAGCAAACGCAAGCGACGCAAGCAGCTCAAGAAGTCAAAGAGTGGCGATGGCAAACCAGCGCAGGAGGATGATTTCAAGCTGGATCTCAATGATGAGCGCTTCAGTGCCGTTTACAAGAACCACGAGTACAACATTGATCCAACCAACTCAAACTACAAGGCCACCACGGGAATGCAGCAGCTAATTGACGAGAAACTAAAGCGTCGCCACCAACAGCAGTCGCATCCCATAGAACAGGCGCCGGCACAGAAGCGGTCCAAGCAGCAGCTGGAGCAGAACGCGCTGGTAAAGAGTCTGAAGCTAAAGATTGAAAAGCACAAGGTGTAGTTTATTTATGCTTACAGCATTTAAAATATGTAAATCTATCTAGTAATAAAGCTAACAATGTTTACATAGTACCTATATATCCTTAGCTTAACCACGACACAAAATATGACGGGAGCAGGGGGCATGGGGATAATTTTCAATTATGGAATGATATTACAAATTAATAGTTATAGTTAAAGTACTGGCCATAAATGGTGAGTGTGATGAGTGGATCCAGACATATCAAATCGGGCAGACAGATGCGTTGCTCCGACTCGTAGACGACCATCAGTTCGCAGAGGCGCGCCCAAATGGGATCGTAACGTTGCCGCATTAGCTGACAGTCGAGCTTGGGCCGTGCCATCGCCTTGACAACGCTGCGAACGTGCTCGAAAGGGTCGTTTGGCTTGAGCAGTGCCAGAAAGGGATTGCGGCCAATGCACAACTCGTAGAGCACAAGGCCCAGCGACCAGATGTCCGATTTAAAATCACATTTGGCCCCACACATTATCTCTGGCGCCATGTAGAGCGGTGTGCCTAGCACCTGCCACGGCTGCTGCTTGGCGGGCGCATGTACATTCGATATGCCAAAGTCGGCGAACTTGACGCGATCATTCGCATCCAGCAGCATGTTCTCCGGCTTGATGTCGCGATGGATTACGTGACGGATGTGCAGATACTCCAGGCCCATGATCATATCGCTAAAGTAACGCAATATCCTCGACTGATCCAGCACACCACCACCGCCAACAGACTTTGAGCTAGCCCGCTGGATAAGATCGCGTATGGTGCCGTTGGGTGCATACTCCATCACTATATTGACAGTGCCCAGGTGCATGAAGGAGCGTATGAATTGCACAATATGCGGATGTTGCAGCTGTGAAATAATATAGATCTGACAATTCAACGCAATTAGTTGTATGTCTCTGATAGTTAAGTAAGTAATCTCATATGTCGTACCTCCTCCTTAATTAGGGCAAGCTCACTCTTCGGATTTCGCACAATGATGCGCTTGACGCACACCTTGCGCTGACTTTGCCCCTCGCGTTGCAGGCAAAGGAAGACGCGCCCAAATGAGCCCTCGCCCAGCACCCGAAGCGTCAGCAGATTGGCATCACCCAAATTCATGGCACAATTTTCGTATCTTTTTCTGTATTATTTAGCAAGCAGCACTCAAGATTACAGTTAGGTTTCATGCTGCGCGCGTAATCTCGATAACAAAGCATCACTGTTATCGAATTGTGCAGAGTTCCTTTTCGCACATTTATTGAGAGCAAGCGCGTGGCGCCTTCACCTTTTAATGGGTAATTACCAGTGGGTATAAATCATTGATCGGCTATTAGAATTTAGTCCAGCAAATACAATATAGTACATATAATTAAACATTTAAGAAAACAAGGTTTTTTTTTATTTTTTTTAATATTGACATTTATTAGCAAACAGTAAATTATATACAAATTTGAAATTTTCAAGTTCATATATTTGCTAGAAAACATTTTTTGAAACACACACATATATCCCATAGAACAAGTTGGACACGAGAATATAAGATCATTAGGTTATTTGTTTTTTTTTTCGCTCTTTGTTTAATATGTATTTGCTCACACACATGTAGAATTAATTGGTATTTTGTAATTGGTTTACTTATCGATAATGTTTCTAGTGAATACTGCAATAGCACTAAACAATACATGTTCACTAAACTTAAAAACAAGTTATGGAAATATATTATGCAAAAGTTTTCTTTATAAAATTTAAAAGAATATATAAAGAAACAGAGAAAGAGAAATTATTGATAATACTTAAGCCTAGTATATTTGATACCCGGAGTTTTAACGTTTTTTTGTTGTTGTTCCATTTATTACTTGACTTGTGTTCAATGTTCAATACATATATTCATCACTAAAGAACTAAAAGCGAACCTAAAAAATTAATTATAAAATATAGATGTGTAGGTATATGGTATATATAGTATGTACTTTTAGATGTATGTAATGTATGTAAAACAACCCCAATCAGGTGTTTCCATTTTCTATTTTCTTTCTGCTTTTTGGTACAGGTTATCTATGCTGGTTACACGACATATGGCAGAGTATGCCATTTACGCCGCCTTCTTCCTCTTAAACTTGTTCTTAAGTAGGCCCGGCAGCAATGAGGCGCACGCACAAAGCGATAAGATGCCCATGGATGTCCAGGAGAATGCCTCACTCGAGCTGCTCATCTTCTGTAGCGTCTTGCCCGCCTGGATGGCAATCACAGATGGTGGCGCAACGCCGCAGAAGGTGCCTAGCGCGAATATATGCAGCGGTACACCGATGACTGGCGAGGCGAGATTGATGAACCAGTTGGGTAGTATCGGAGTCATGCGCAGAAATAACATGTAGTTGAACAGGCTGTCACGATACTCCTCGACGTGGCGGGACCATTCGCTCGTCTTTTTTGGCCAGAAGTGTCGGATGAGACGTCGCCCGACCAGATTCGACAATGTGTAGCAAAGCGTGGCGCCCAGCGCCGAGCAGAAACAGATCAGGAACAGTGCGATGGGAAACTTGTACAGGAATCCAAGTAAGATCGACAGGAATAACGAGCCAGGAATGGCAAATGTTTGTAGGCTATTTAAAACACATTCAATTAAAGTAAACCAAATCGTCCATAAAATCGCCAATAAAATAAATGGTAAACAAAACATGAATAAATACTTATTGCCTGGGGGCTAAAAGCAAATCACCTGATAAAATGACAATGGGCTGGGCTAAAACCATAGACTATTTATAGGTAAGTAACACACGCTGACAATGACATTATCATCTGCGAGCCCCTCACCACCCTCACCGCCCGCGCATATCTCAAGACCCCAAGACGTGCCAGTAAGCAAACGAACGATAACAGAAAATGGCAATTAAAACGTTCTGTCTAGATACAATATATATACATAAACTTTTTTTTCTTATTTTTTGCATACATATATTCAACAACGTGATGCTACAGTCTTAGCTCTACAATTCCAATTTGCTTTTTAATTCCAAATATTATTATTTTCAAGAACATTGGGAAATTTGTTCATCATTTTACAGTCAGAAATTGAGAACTTGTTTTACAGAAATTTTTTTAAAATGTTAATTAGCTAATTAGTCAACTGTAAAAGAGAAGCGTACAAATTAATTAGCGTTCACTGTATTACATTTAGCGTCTGCTTTCTAGCTCTACATTTTTGGGGCCTCGTGTCAAAACACACACACAAACAAAATTTAACGGCTAGTCGCGTTTTATATTCGAAAAACAAAACGAAATACCGTTGAAGAATTTATATACATATACATAAATTTTTTGCAAATAACAAATAAATATGCATCACACAGACAGAATATTACAAAGCCGTACGGTACGTAATAATTAAGCAAGTAGCAAGTGGCAAGTGCTTCACAAATTCCGCAAAAACTCAACAAAAACCAGCTTACGAATCATTCGATCGATCGGTTTGTGAAATGGAAATTGCAAAGACAGCTGCTTTGACTAATTGTAAATAATAGAGCAAGCAATAAACACGTATACATGTGTATACATACACATACACATTTTTGTGCTTTCATTGAGCGTAATAAGAGACACGCAAAAGAAAAATAGAAAAAAACAAGCAGCTCTCAGCTGTTTTTGAAGATTCGACACACAGATTCACATACACACACGCAAACAGAACACGTCACGCATTTGAATGCATGTGTGTGTGTGTGCGTATTCGGGGCTTACTTGTTTAAAAACGTGCGTTGAATGGCGTCAGCATGCGGCTCTCTTGCTTTGGCAAGAGCAGGAGAGACCCACACACACACACCATCATTGATGACCAATGGAGAGTGCAAAGTGCATTTGTCTCGTCCATCAGCTGATCTCGTGCATATTTCACATTCTCAACACATACTCGCTGCTGTGTTGTTGTCGCCGTTCTTTATGTTATTTTGCTTCCGATTTGCAGCCGAAACGGCGATGTCGACTCCCAATGTTAATATGCGTGGCCGTGCATATTATAGAAATTGTCATGAGTGTGTCTGTGTGTGTGTCTGTCTGACAGTGGTCGTTGTTGACCGTGAATGTGACTATGGCACACACAGACGCGGCACTCATTTTTGGTCTAAACTGTCCATTGGAGAATTATTTAAAAACAGGTCAAGGTTAGAAGTACGTGTTGAACACATCAAGCGTCAAGCGTGATGCGCAAGCGCTGTTATCTAATCAGGCACGTGTATGTGTGACTGTGTCAGTGTAAGTACAACAATAACAATACATTTGAATCGTATTAAATTCGATTTAGCGACTTAACTGACACTTAACTGAGTCGCAGATTATCGTTTATCTAGCTCTATCGTTTAGCTAAATTAGTTTACAACTGCGACTCAACTGAACGAATGAACGAACGAAATAGCGAACTAAAGATAAATAACAAAAGCGACTGCGGTGAATCACACAGAATTTAAGTAGTCTGCAACTAATTTGCTTGCATGCGTCAACAATTGTTTTGTTGTTTGCATATGAAAAGGATACAATACGTAGGCGACAACAACGCCGAACATCACTTCAAAGTAATACATGTCCTTATAGCGATCCAGGACTTTCGCTAGCATCTTAGCATCTTGTATATCACGTGGTATTTTCAAATGTTGCTTCTCAGTGCTGTAAAAAGTAAAAAGTAACACACACACACACACATACACAATTAGAGGCATTGTATACATTTGCAATGCATGCACGAGAGTTGATCAGACTGTGGGTGTGTGTGTGTGTCTGCCTGAGTGTGTAAATGCAAAGTGGCGTGACTTGAGTCAAGCGCACAAGCTCAAAACACACAAGCACAGCTGGTAACATTGGCAATAATATAAATCAAGTGTAAATGTGTGTGTGTGTGTGAAAGATCAACTCGATACTCACGCATTCAATTCGGGAAATATTGCATAGACATAGAACATGGTTAGCAGACTGGCAGCGAAAATTGCAACAACAATGACTAGAGATTTCTTGGTGGCTTTTCGCTCGTCCGCAGACATTGCCTCTTTCTGTGGCGTTGTTGCTGCTGGCTGTTGTTCCTCTTGTTGCGCCTGTTGTTGTTGTTGCGGCTGTTGGGTTTGCTGTTGCTGTTGTTGTTGTTTCGGTGGTTTATGCTTGCCATTTTGAGTGTTCCTCGCGCGTAGATTTTGCATCTTATCAGCAATCTCTGAGGGAGAGAGGGTGCGATTAACAAAGGGGGGGGAGTGGAAAGGGGTTAAGGTGACTTACCGTTGTTGAGGCTGCTATCGCTAAGTTTCACGTTGCTGCTACTACTGCTGGTGTTCTCCGTTTTAGAAGACATTCTCGTATCGGATCAATCGAAGCACTTCCTGCTTCCGCGGTTGCCTTTGTTTTGCAAGCGTTTCAGATTGCAACGCTTCTAAATGTATCAATTATTATTCCGCTGTTGTTGTTCTTCTTGCGAGTGTGAGTGTTTGCGCGCCAGCAATAGTCGCAGCAACTATCTCTCTCTGTGTACAAATGAAAATTAATCGATAAGATACTGCAAAAAAAAAAAAACACTGCCCTAACGCCTATTTGTGACAAAATTTGAACTTTTAATTTAGCTAAATGTGGGCTGGTTACGCGCTTAAACAATGCATTCGTCTCGTATCTTTCAACAATTCATGTTTTTCAATTTGCATTTATTAATTTAACAACGAGCTCACTTCCACATTTGTGTTTCGCGTAACACTCCTCTCAATGTGACCGGAGACAACCAACCACAAAACACCACTGTCTGGGCTTGAGCTGAGCAGCACTAAAAAAATACTGCCAAAATATTCAGTGCTAAAAATACCAGAATACAGTGAGCACAACATGTTCTGTTGTTCTGTCACAGCTATGTTAACTTTTTCAAATGCCGCTACGTTTTAGCACGACTTTTATTATTTTAACAGACATTATTAACATCATCGGATAATGATCGGCGTATATATATGTATATTCTGGCCAGACCCATCCCCAGACTCCATGTCATGCACAAGAATCCGCAAAGCCGTTATATTCCAAAATTTGTATGTCGTGAAGCTTGTAGCACATTGAAGGAGTAACCTGCGACATCGCATAGATTCTTGATATGGCCAAATTTTTTTGTCACGTCCATTGCCGCCCCAAATAATCACCGACAATTCAGAATTCACAAATTTGAAAAAAGGGATGCCTTCCCTCAACCACCTAACCACGCCAACCCACAGCTCTGTAAGAAATTCAATTGCAACATTCTCACATGATTTTAATTTTATTTTATTCACAACAAAAATATACATTTACCCTCATTTAACCATTTTTAAAAATTGGGTACTATGTAATTTTTGTTTGCTTTTTTGTTGTCGTGTGTTTAAAGAGCGAATGCGCTTTGTTTTGTTTTTTTTATGTAAGTGTATGTGCAAGTATGTGTGTATATAGCTAAAGCTATTTCTTGGAACTCTCGACTCTCTCGTTTGTGTATTATATTAATTTGTATCATAATCTGGATAGACAATATGCTTGAATTAACTGTTCTTAAGAACTGTCCACCATTTACATATCGTGTCTACTTGATATTGATCATATTGTTGATCCGCTTTAACTGTTACTCTGCAAACTGTATTGATTACTTCGGATGTTCGAGCCCTTGTGTAATGTATGTGGATGAATGATAATCCTCTTACAGATTTCATATTATTGTTTTTTTTTTTGTTTTTGTTTTTTTGTTTTGGCTCTTAGATGTTTTGTAAATGGGTGTCGTCTCTTCTAATAGAGGTTATCAGTGTTCGATGAGCGCGGCTTCTTCAGCTTTTCCAGATTCTTAATAACAATGTCGTGCAGTGAGGAATAGCGATTGCGCACCTCGCAAACCACCAGCCACAGGCTGAGATACTCCTTCTCGTCCAGCTCAACAACGGCGCGCCTGTAGTCATCGATGTGCGGATACTTGGCCACCTTCGAAACAACCTTGGCACGGGTGAGAAAATATCTCGATATCTGATCGAAAAATGCGGCGGCCTCTGACTCAACAGTCTGGATCTCGGCCAGCGTATCCTCCTGAATTGAGACACCGAAATTGTTGCCATCCTCGATCTTGGGTATCATAAATGAAATCCACATTTTTAACAGGTTTGCTGAGAAATGGGACGTTGGTTACCATTATGTGATGGATCAATATCGTTTATTACTTACAGTCCTCGACAAGCTTCCGTATGATGGGCTTCACCACCTTAATCATTTCACAGAGCGGCTTATTGCACTGCACCGTGCCACTGGGTATACCCAACACCGCTGTGCCCGCAATGTAGTCATCTCGGCGGGCACGCTTGGGCCCTGGGCTATCGTTGTTCTCATCGTCGCCGCCGCCGCTGTCGTGATTGTTGACCAATATGGGTGTTTGTACCGGAATGTTCAGATCCTGATGAACCTCGCTAAAGTTGCGTTCATTGAACATGGACGTAGCGAGAAGTTCATTCAGTTCCACGATTTTCTCGGGGAAACCTTTTGTAATTAGGATCTCCGCCTTCTTGATAAGCGAGTCCTTGTACTCCTGCACCTTGCTAATCGTATCCTTAGTCATTGTTACCGCTCACTGCTCACTTCTCACAGTAACCAAGCAATCAGCAAACTTTCAACCAAATCACAAAATCACCGGTCGGATTGCTGCTTATATTGCAAGCGTAGCGCGTGCTTCACGTTCTGCCACTTGCGTTGGATCGAAAGGCAAGTAATTGCTCGTCTGACAGCGAACACTATTTAAATAAAGAAAAATATACAATACAGTGCTGTACAGTGTGTGTGTGTGACAGTTAATGCTGTATTTGGAATACGCTTTTCAGCCATTACTTACCAAAAAAACTCTTGAACGCTTTTAATGCGGCAGTCGGCTTGTCCACGCTTATATTTTATGACTCTCGCTGTGGTGAAATTCACAGTATTGTAAAACGCAAACTGTTCAAAACAGTGCTGCTGACGGCACAAAAAGAGTGAAAATTTACGAAACAACGAATTAAATATATATTTATATCGTTTAGAACTACGTCAGATTTTCGGCCCTTATTTTCCAAAAATTAATATCTCTATTTGTTATTTAAAATTATTTGTGAATTTCGGCGTATTATTCGCAAAAATTTGCAATTATATACTATCGAATGGCGCACTATCGATATATCGATATGAGATCGATTCCCAGTGTGAATAGCTCAGCGCATAGCAGGAGTACGGACATGGGTAATAAACAAATAAAACAACATCTGGAGACGGCACAGAAGACGGGTGTGCTGAAAATCTCATTGCAACGACTGCAGGAGTTCCCACCGCAGCTGAAGACTTATCCCAATGTGCTGAAGACGCTGGATTTATCGCAGAATCGGTTCGAGCACATACCCGACGAGCTGGGCCGCCTCACTATGTTGAAGCATCTAAATCTGAGTGGAAATCGACTGACCGATGTCAATGAGGTGGTGGGCGCACTGATCAAACTGGAGGTGCTACTGCTAATGGACAACATATTGACAAAGCTACCCAAGTCGCTGAGCAATTGCACGCATCTGAAAACGGTCAATCTGAGCAACAATCAGCTGAAGCACTTCCCATCGATGCTCTGCAATCTGAGGCAGCTGGATGTTTTGGATTTGTCGCGCAATCAAATAACCGAAGTGCCCGCCGAGGTGGCCAATCTGTATGTAACCGAGCTGAACCTCAATCAGAACCAAATATCATCGGTAGCCGAAGAGATTGCCGATTGTCCCAAGCTAAAAACGCTGCGGCTCGAGGAGAACTGCTTGCAGGCGAATGCGTTAACGCCACGCATACTCAAGGACTCTAAGATATGCAATCTGGCGGTCGATGGCAATCTGTTTAACTCGAAGCAGTTCACCGATCTCGACGGCTACGATGTCTACATGGAGCGCTACACGGCGGTCAAGAAGAAAATGTTTTAAATACTTGCGTTACATACATATATACATAAACTTCTACAAATATAATAATATATTTTATTTAATTTATAAGCTTAATACGATGATTTCTGTGTAATTCCAAAAAAGAAAGTAAAACCATATTACACTTGTAGAAACACCAACTCTGCCGTCCTCTGTTCTATTCCCAGTGAATGATTGAGTGAGCAGTGACCATCTCTGTGTGGTAGATGACCAGGGTGGCGTCCTGGCTCACAGTTTACCCTTAAGCAGTGGCTTAAGATGTGATGCATAGGTGGCATTGACTGGCTCCTGGTTGAGTGGATTGCGACGCGCCTCTTCCATGAGGCGTTCATAAACACGGCCATCGTGACAGCCCAGTGTGGAGCCGAGCACGCGATCATCGAAATCAAAGCCATCGACAATTGCTACCGCATTGGGACGCAGTGCAGCCAACAGTTGTTCGTAACGCTGCTCCAGCAGCTGCAGCTGCTCAGCCCCAATGCTATTCCACTTGAGCACGGCGCCCAGTTGGCGTAGGCATGTGTCTAGCACAAATAGCTCCACCAATTGCTGCAACACCTCGCCCAGCTGCGGATTGACGCAACGCTTCAGCTCCACCATTTGTCGCATAGAGTTGCGCACCAGCTGGACATGGCCGTGCAGTGTTGCTGCCGCTATCAATCGTCGTCCGGCCAAATTTGTGGCCTGCTCGTCGGTGTGGCCACAGCGCGTTCGCTGCTCCAGCTTCCACAGCCATGCCTCACGCACCTGTTCCGTGGCGCTAATCTCCAGCGCACGCGCCACATTCTCCAGCAGATTGCTGCCCCAACTCAAGTGCGCTGTATTGCGCAAATAGCAGATGCTGGCGGGCAGCTTCTTCCCCGCATTAGCATTGGCGTACTGGCGCATCAGGAAGCGTGCTGTCTGGAGCAGGAGCACAGTGTGCTCACCCTCATAGGTGAAGGCAGCGCAGGCCAAGCCATGGATGCTGTCAAAGTTGGCCGAGGCCATATATCCATGGCCGCCGCACGATTTGCGCAACACATCGATACCATCGACGGCGTCCTGGGTGCACACGGACTTCAAACAGCAGCTGAGCGCGTGCAGCTCAGCCAGCTGACCCTCTCCTCCCCCAGGTGTTCCCTTCTCCTCCTCCGTTAGCTGTTGCATGGCGCGCTCATAGAACGACCACAAATCATCCGCAGCGAGCCGATAGCAAATGCCGCGCGCGATTTGTGGCAGAATTTTCGCCTGCTGCGTCACATGATTCAAGATTTGCGGCTCCGGTGCATTCGGCTCAATGGGACTCTGGCGACGCACAGCGGCATATCTGAAAGCAGAAGGGGAAGGGAAATGGGGAGGGAAAAGAGAAATCGTACATATATTGATTGCATTTTTGGAGCTCTTACCGAGTGGCTATGGTTGCCGCTTGGAGCAGCCCAAACATCACGTCGCGCACAATGATGACGCGCACAAAGACCATTGTGCCGTAGACGAGGAGCGGCTGCGATGCCTTCACGAATCGTCCATCGGCGAGCACTTGAGCGTGCTTCATTAGCATCTGGTTGCGTGGTATGCGCACATTGCGAAAACCCAAGAAACCATTGTTGACACCGTTGGCGCCCAGCTTGGGCCCAATGTCACCCACATCGATGCCCGGCATCGGCTGGTGCGTCTGCTCATCCCTAATCCGCACCAGAAACTGCTGCAGTCCATGATGCTGTCCGCGTATGTACAGCTGTGCCAGCACCACAACCACATTGGCCGTGTGACCCAATCCTCCCGGCCACCACTTGTAGCCAGTGAGCGTGGGTGTATTGAGGACAAACTCCTCCCGTTCCAAATCGTAGTCGGCACGCGTCTCCAGGCCGCGTATATAGCTTCCATGGCCGAGTTCCGTTTGGGCATAAGTACCAATGATACCGTCCAGGCGCCAGGCGCGTCCCAGCCAGAGTCGCTGTTGCTCCTCGTTGGCCTGATTCAGCAGTGTGCTGACAAACATCGAGAAGTGCAAGCGCAGTGGAAAGCTCTGCTGGAACAGCGCCGTGCCCAATGGACCCGACATCACCTGCCGGTAATCGTAGAGTGTTTTTATGTCCATAGTCTGCTCATTTTCCTGCTGCTGCTCCTTATCCTGAGTGAGTCGTGTGCGCTGCCATAGACGCAATTTGGCTAGAAATTTGGTGCCCTTGGAAAGAGCATGCTCGTAGCGCTCCTTGTACGACATGCAGCTGGGATGCACTGCATCATCGAATTCAGGATCATCGAAGAAAAAGCGATCCAGCGTACGCCTTTCCTCCAGTGCGGCACGTCCCCCCGCCCACCAAACGGCAAAGTCTTCGCTGGCAATCGTCGCCGCCTCGCGCTCCCGCCTCAGCTCAATGCACTCGCCCCACTTCTCCATTTCCAACAAGACTCGTTTTCACTTTGAACGCGACACGCGAACGCAATCAAGTTGTGACTATAACTGGTTGGCTCCAGTCCCACTACGCGTTGGTTGTCTTCATGGCCCAGCACTTATCAGCTGTTTTTCAAACTTAAATAAATATATATATGTATATGTATATGTATATATGTATAAATGCTTGAGATAATGTTTAACCGTTGCCATCTTTAATTTGATAACAACCATTTATGTGCGGAATTAGAGTCCGGCACTAAAAGTACTCGAGTCTATTTTCGGAAACATCCCCAGCAGTTCCCCACACCACCCCTGGCCATGTCCAACTGACTGAATTCCCGTTTTCAAAAGCGAAAGCTCTCAATCGATGTATTATGATTTTATGATTTGCAGCCAACATCAGCATGGTCCCACTGTAAAATGTTTAACTGCCATCTCGCTTTAACCAATTGCTGGGCGCGCCTTCAAGTCATTAGAATCGCATAGAAGGTCTGCGTTCAAATGATATTTAACTGGAGAACAAAGCAAATTAAGAAGTTAACGTTCAGCTCCGCAATTGATTTTCATTTTGTTTTCATTTATTATCGTATGTTTATATAGAAAAAGCGACATAGACATTGTTTTTGTATTTTGTAACTATATATAAGTAGGTGTATACTAATACGTCAAATACTTAATGAGTTGTTTCTGATTTAGAACCAGGCAACTTTAAATCAGCTCATTGTTTTAACTGGGCTATGGATTAACTATTTCGGTAACCGTTATTGAGGCTTGGACACCATATAAAAGCCTAGACAAAAAAAAAACAATGGCACGAGTACATAATATCAAACAGACATCGCATGTAAACATAAATATATGTATAGTACTATGTATTAATTGGATTTCATTGTTGATGCCACTCCCAAAAGCCAAACAGAGCCAACAATAGTCGGATCAGTTGTGATCTGAATGTACATAGATGTAGTATAACCACTGTAACAACTGGGCATAAACTTAACAAAGAAGAGAATCTTCAACGATTTACTTGGACCATATATATAAAGGTCTGTTCACCTTTTGGGATTAGCATCCGTACATATGTATTTAAGTGTAACTCTCGGTGCTATTCAGCAAAAATATTTATTTAATTTTATTTTTCTTTCTTTTTTTTATTGTTTTAGCAGTTGTAAACATAATTGTCCTGCTCTTATATCTCGTTGTGCTCAATTAACATAAACAGTTGTTATATTTTATGTAGACATACAAACACATTCACACAGATATATATAAACATACACACATACCAGCACACACACACTCACACAAATAGTATAGGGATTAACAATAATTTCCGAGATCTTGGTTATGCTTATTTATTGTTGAAACATATTCGTTCGTTATTCTTATTCATCAACTTGCTAATTTGTTCAGCTACTGCTGCAATACGCTAGGTGCCTGCCCAACTTATCAACAGTTCGATTAAATCAAAATTGAAATTGCCGCTTATAAAGAACATTGAAATATACATACATATGTACACATATGTACATAAACCAACAAACGTATATACATACATACATACATATCCTCATTATCGTCTTTCGTTAATTGAACATTATTGTTTCAGTTTCATAGCTAAGAGCTTTCTACCCGTAGTACATACATACATATGTAGCAACAACTCTGCTGTCCGTCCATACATACATACATACATCACCTCATATAACATATTTTAATATAAATATGTATATACTTTATCTAGATAGATTGCATTGTTTCGTATTGTACTACAGACTTTGCACCAACATGTTCGCACTAACCCATATTCATACATACACATGCACATAGCAAGTGTCACATACATACATACATACACACACACACATACATACATGAATGCATGCGTATGCTTAACACTAAAGTTTACACAAAGCGCACTAGCAAAAACTCTTCTAGTTTAGAATTATGGTTAAGAGCAAGCCGAACTGTAAATTGTGCCTGTAAATTAGTTAGTTTACACTGCACTACACTACACTACACTACACTACACTACACTACACTACACTTGGCCTAAGCAAATAAATATACATATAAACATTGATGTACATACAGGCCCCCGCCGTCACAGGCCACTTTCTCGTCAGTACTGTCCGGGAAAAAAAAATGGGAAAAATAAAGAGTTAATTATAATTATTAATCATAATAAACATCATAATCGTAATAGTTAATAAATAAAGATTCTAGACAATCGTTTGACAATCATTTCACATTTGTTATTACTATATATAGTATCATATTACAGCTATACTTCTCTCTAACATAACTGCATAAATCGAGCTAATATTTCAACACATACTCTCAGCATTCATACAAAAAAAAAAAAAAAAAAAACAATTAAACAAAAAAAATATACATACAAATACACAAAGAAAGGAAAATGATATGAGTTACAGTTATAGTTATAATAAAATTAATAATGCTATTCACAACAGACATAAAAATAATTTTTGCACGTTCAACATTAATAAATATATACATCTGTATATGTATATGCATCTATTTAGGTATATTCGTTTTAACAAATGCAGGCTTTATATAGTAGCATATATTTAGTTTAGTATCGTGTATAGTATAGTACATTTGTATATGCATTCGTATATAGACTTTGAATTCAATTTAACATTTAGTATTACAATTATTGTTGCTTTACATACATACATATATATATATATAATTTCATAAAACTCTCGTTAATTCTCGGTTTCTTGGGCGTATCATATACATTCATACAAACTACTACAACTAATTTACTTAATTACTATTACTGTAATGTTATATGTATATATATATATATATATATATATATATACATGTGTATATAACTCTGTTGATTCTTGCTTTCCGCGTGCTTCTTGTTCGCTTCTTTTTACTTTTGCGTAAATATTTTCTTTTGTTTGTTTTATTTTCTGTTTCTGTTTTTGTTTTTGTTTTTTAGTGGCACAGCCACGTTTTGAACTTTAGGCCTTTTTCTTCTTCTTACTCTGGCTTTGCCTCTGACCTCTGACCTCGTCCTCCTCGTTCGATGGTTTTTCTTCATTTTGTTGTTTATGTTTTCTTGTGTTTCTTGTGCATGTTGGTGTTGGTGTTTGTCGTGTGTTTTTGTGTTTGTTGAGGCAGGGCGGAGCGGGGCGGGTTGGGGCAACATGATCCGCTGTGTGTGTTGTGTGTGTGCGTGTGTTAAGAGAGTGACAGAGATAGACAGAGTGAGCGAGAGGGAGTTAAGCTATAGACGAGGAACTGACTTTCAACAATCTCTCCTTGATTATGGCAACAACAACAACAACAACGACGACGACGACGACGACGAAACGACAAAAACAACAACAACGACAGCGACAACAAATGGACATCAAAAACAATAAACAACAATAATTTGTAACTACAACAATAACTAGAGTGCGTTGAGCAGGCGACAACGACGACGACGCGTGCGTCTATTTGGTTTCATCCTGATCCATGGGTTCCTCGGAATCATCACGCGAAAGTGTTCTAAAGAGAGAGAGAGAGAGATCGGTTATATATATTTATATATATATATATATATATACATGTATATTTGGATTTGGCGCACCTGTGCAGCGTCTGCATTGAGAGGCCGGCCATTGCATTGACCGTTTCAGATTCATCGTGCTCAATCTTAAGCGCCTCCAGTGCGGACAGACAGACGGTGTGCTCCAGCAGCCGGACGCAGGGCCAATGTGTTTGCTAACAATACGAATCGGAATTGAGAAACAGTTCACAAGATATATGTACTGTGGCTCACAGCTGAAATTGAGCAGTGTCAAGTAAATAATGTAATTGCCTGCCATAAGCTAATTATTTATTATTTTTCGAAAATTCCAAAGACCGATGGGAGGTACATATATTAACCACCAAAATTAATATATGGCCCCAATACACTAAGGTTTACCCACCTGCTAGGTAGGATTATGTAAAAAAGTAGCTTATTTTGAGGGAACATTTTATTTGGAGCAGGTACATTATGGACACCTGGGTGCCATAAAACCCGGATTTTTTACCTAAAGTTGAGTATTTTCGGTATAAATAGACCAATCTTTCGTAGTCAGTTTAGTTTCATCCTGCATCTCGGGTGCAATAAGCCAACAAGGACTATGGACAAACAGACTACCATTGAACTACGGAAACTCATCCTGGAACACCACAAATACGGATATTCACATCGCCAAATAGCTGAAATGGTCAATCTGAGCAACTCAACTGTGTATAACATCATTCGGTGCTTCGTCGATGCAAATCGGATTGAGGGCAAGGGCAGAATGGCACCAAACAAGATTTTCACCGAAGAGGAGGAGCGAAGGATCACCAGGATAATAAGGGGAAATCCCAAGCTATAGGCTCCAAAGCTGACTCAACAGGTCCAGGATGAAATGGGGAAAAAGTGCAGTGCGAAAACTGTGTGCAGGTTTCTGCAAAAACATGACTTTAATGCCCGAGTACCACGGAAGAAACCCTTTATAAGCGTAAAAATAAAGGGACTTGGATGACGTTCGCCAAAAACCACTTAGACAAGGATTTGGAGTTCTGGAACACTGTTATATTTGCAGATGAGTCCAAATTCACCATATTTGACTCGGACGGACGGAGTTATGAGTGGCGACAGCCCAATACTGACCTGAACCCCAAACACGTAAAGGCAACAGTCAAGCATGGAGGAGGATGTGTCATGGTATGGGTATGTATCTCGTCAGCCGGATTCGGTAATTTTGTGATTTTTGAAACAACAATGGACAAGAATGTGTACTTCAACGTACTAAAGGAAAATTTACGCCAAAGTGCCGAGAAGGTAGGAATCCGACGTACTTTCCGGTTCAACCACGACAACGATCCCAAGCATAAGGCCAAGATAGTACAGTCCTGGCTCATCAGGAACTGCCCCCACATGATAATTCCACCTGCCCAGTCTCCAGATTTAAATGACATTAAGAATTTGTGGGCTGTGCTGGAAAATAACATCCGGAAGCACAGCATATCCAGCAGAATCAGCCCAGAAGCTACCAGGAAGCTGGTATCTTCAATGAATAATAGGTTAAGGGAAGTTGTTAAGGCTAAAGGATATCATACTAAGTGTTAACATCCTTATTTAAGTTTTTATACTCAAATATATTATTTTATTTAGACTGATCCAAATAAAATTTCCCCTCAAAATAGGGTACTTTTTTACATAATCCTACCTAGCAGGTGGGGAAACCTCAGTGTATTAGGGCCATATATTAATTTTGGTGGTTAATATATGTACCTCCCATCGGTCTTTGGAATTTTTGAAAAATAATAAATAATTAGCTTATGGCAGGCAATTACATTATTTACTTGACACTGCTCGATTTCAGCTGTGAGCCACTGTATATGTAATATGCCTACCTGTATGGCAATCGTCTTCTGCAGCGTATTGATGGCATTCTGACAGGGCGGCCGCTCCAATTCGCCTTGGGCAATTGGTGCCGCCGGATCACCGAGCAGGGCGCGCACACACTCTTGCGCCGAATCACAAATTGCTGTCAGATCGTAGCCACCCTCGAGGGCCAGCACCACCTTGCCGTTGGCCAGCTGAAGGAGTTCGCGTGTCATCAGGCCAAAGCATGCCGGCGACACATGATAGCCGCCAAGAGGCGCTGGATGGCCGGTGGCCGCATCAAAGCCCGACGAGACAAGCACAATATCCGGATTAAAGCACTTGGCAATGGGCATCACAACGGTACGGAATGCAGCGATATATTCGGCATCGCCCAGCGGTGGATTCAATGCGCCCGACCAGGAGATATTCACATTATAGCCGATGCCAGCACCGGCGCCACACTGCAAAGCGTATTGATTAATAAACCATTTAAAGAGAGATAGAGAGTGGAGAGAGAGAGAGAGAGAGAGAGAGAGAGAGATATCTGGCACTGTTGTCAGCTGCTTGCCACCTACCTCTGTGGGGCCGCCCGTGCCGGGAAAGAAGTTGCCATCATCGTGTCGATGTATGGAAAGATATAGAATGTCGGGATTTTGGTAGAATGCTTGCTGTGTGCCATTGCCATGATGCACATCCTGAAATCCGAAAAGAAATGATTGATCAATAAGTCAATGGAATGGAAAAATTTGTTTCGGACTTGCCCAATCAACGATGAGGATGCGCTTCATGTCGGGCACACGCTGGCGCAACAGCTTGGCGGCAATGGCGATCGAATTGAAGAAACAGAAACCCATCGCCAGATTGGCCTCCGCATGGTGGCCGGGCGGACGGACGACGGCGAAACCGTTGCGCAGATCGCCTCTGGCCGTTTTGAAGGCCAAATCGATGACACAGCCGGCAGCCATGCGGGCAGCGGTCGCCGTATGATGCTCATTCCATGTTGTATCCAGATCGACGCCCAATCCGCCGCATGCCAAACGCACAAAGCTCGCGGAGAGTGTGCTCTCCAGTTTGGGTCGCGTCAACTGGCCCTGATTGGAGCCAAATAGCATTGAGTGCGCCTCCGTATGCACCGTCTGCAGCTCCTCCTGTGTGGCCTTGCGGGCACGCAATCGATCACATCGCTTGACCAGATCCGTTTCATTCAAACGTGCCCAAACGCTCTGCAACCGTCCGCTGTGCTCCGGATGGGATGCATTGTCACCGCAAATGCAGGCATGCTTCAGCATCAGCGGATCGTATGCCAGTCCCGTTGTGATCTTCTTGTGCGTTCCCACCGAGCCGCTGTTCTCCAAGAGCGACGACTGCTGTTGCTGCTGGCGCAATTGGACGGCATAGACGCTGCCCAGCAACTGACGCTTGTGGGGCAGAGTTAGATTGACGGGCGGTATATGATCAGCCGATGAGGATGTGGCAATCGGTGTCGGATGCTGTCCCGTATCGGGTATCTGGCTAAGGCCATGGCCCGGCACCAGCGGGCTGCTCAACGTGCGCGATAGCGGACGCATCAGTCCCTTGGCCAGCTCCTCCTCCTGCTGCAGAAAGAGGAGTTCCCGCTGCTGCTGCAGATACTCTTGATCCCGTTGCTTGCTCGACTTGCTGCCCACCGCTGATGCAGCAGCAGCGGCGGCGGCGGCAGCAGCAGCAGCAGCTGCCGCTCGATAAGAGGCGGCGGCCAGTGCTTCGGGCAGATTCTGTGAGGTGCTTGTCGCAATTGTGCTGGTGAGCACCGTTTTGGGCGGCTTCTTCTTGTCGGTGAGATCCATTACGATAGCAGCGGTATCATCATCATCCTCCTCGCGCAGCTGCGGCTCCCGTATGGCGGCCACAACAGCAGCGGCTGCATCGCTGCGCGTCAACACCTTCTGTCGCAGCTTCTGGGTGAGCACCTGATGCTCGTACGCTTGACGCTCCGCCTGCGAATACAGATCAGAGATTTTGAATCATCATCATCACATACATGAATGCATTGCACCATGTGCCGGCCACTCACCTCGCTATTCTCGTAGTGCGTTTGCACCACATTCAGCTGGCCGGCGCCGGTGAGCATCGGATGTCCCAGGGGCAACGGTGCCGATTGGGTGCGTCCCAGCGGTCGATGGCCCTGTTTGTGTAGATGCACCTGGGCCACCTGGGCGTCCGTAATGGGCACATGACCACCACCATTATTACCGACACCACCACCACCACCGTGGCCATGCCCATGGCCATGGCTGTGGCTGTGGCTGTGTGGATGCGTGTGCGGGGGATGCGGATGTGCATTGTGCTGCTGATGGCCGTACAGGGCATGGGCGTGACTGTTGGTGGGCGGCAGAGTGCCAGCGGCTGCGGCAGCAGCAGCGGCCGCAACAGCCACAGCGGCCGCATGGAGATTAACAGCGTTGGCACCACCGACCGCACTTAGCTGCATATAGGACGAAGACGAGGGCAGAATTGTGGAGGCAGCATGTGCCTGAGGCGGCGCCGTATCCCCTACCAGCGATGCCTGCGACGAGGACGTCGATGTGGCCGATGCGGAACGCACAACGGGCGATGGCTGTGGTGCAATCCCAGTTGCCGGCATCATTGATAGCGATGGCGCCGGCTGTCGGCCAAATGGCATCGCCAGCGGATTGTAGTAGGTGGGCGGTGTGCCGGCAACGCCAACGCCACCAACACCAACGTTAACCGGCGAACCACCGGCCGTGGCCGCCACATGCTGACGCAGTGCCGCAAACATTACAAAATTGGCCTGACCCGCCTGGGCCGCATTGCTCAAATGTGGACGGCCAAGCGATATATTTGGCAGGGATGGTGAACTGAACAGCGGCAGATCGTTGATGTTGCTGCGCTGGCCGGGCTGATATTGGCTGCCCTCCTCGTTCTCCTCCTGGATGGGCGCGCTTGTTGGCGATCCTCTGCTGCCCACCACGCCCACCGACAATGTGGTCGACGATGGCGGCGAATTGGGCCCAGAGTCCGGTGTGCTGTTGCAATCTTGCGGGAGGGGGTGGAGCGAGGGGGGTTGTTGATAAAAAATAGATTAACAATTATATACAAATTTGATTAATGTGGTTTGCATTTGAAGTGGGTGAAAGGTGAATGATTTCTGATTCTTTTTATGGCAGCTGAGCTAAGAGCAGCAGCGGCGGCAACAGCAGCAGCAGCAGCAGCGGCAGCAGCAGCAGCTTAGGCAATTGGCAATAATCAGCGCGGAGGTTAATTTGAGGTTAGAGGTTCAGTTAGGAACACACACTGAACATTAAAATGCATACATTGCACGGAATTTGCCGTTGGATCAGTGGTTGGTTAGATTATAATAATAATAACAACAGCAACAACAAAAATAACAACAGCAACAACAAAAATAACAACAGCAACAACAAAAATAACAACAGCAACAACAATCATTATAACAAACAGCAATCAAAGTTAATTAGAAAAATGCATTGCTTTTCGCTTGAAATCCAGATGAACCATATAATTTGGAAAATTTTGAATAGAGTTCGTGTGCGATACAATTTTTACAGGGGCAAAAAAGGGGCGGCAAAAAAGGAAATATTGATCAATCTATTGATGTCAGAGCAGAGATGTTAATTAAACATATTAACTGCAAGTAAAACAAATAAAATTTCGAAAAATTAAATAAAGCCAAGGAGATAACCCGTAAGGGGTCTACCAGATGATAGTTTGCTGCAAATATATCTTAAATGGTTTTTGTCAACTGATTCCAGAAATCTTTGCATGAACTTTGTTAGGATCATTATTGAAATTGTCTTTTTTGGAGAGTTCTTAGCTATAATAATAATCAATAATTGGAAATAATATGAAAGAGAATTGGAAAATTGAAAACTAATCGTTAAGCTGCAAATGAAATCATTCGAGCTCATCGATGCTACATAATCGATTGATTATCATGAGATACAGCTCAACATCCAGAGAGGAAGAGGCACAGCGAGAGATGGAGATAGTGAGAGAGAGAGAGAGAGAGAGAGAGAAAAAGAGCGAGAGAGACGATGGCACCAACTGACCCAGCGACGAATTTGCCCGCATTGCAACTTGTACATCTTCATGAGTGATTGTTGTGTGTGTGTGTGTGTTTGTGTGCGAGTGTGTGTGTGTGTACACTATTGTCATACGTACTTGTGAGAACCGAGTTCTTTTGATGTCGACGCTGGGCAGCCTGCAGCAGCCGTTCGTGCCGTCGCGCCCCCGCTGGGCCTCCGATGCGAGCCTTGCGCTCGATGACGCTCTGCTTGAGGCGGATCTTCAGCAGGTTCGGCTCCGATGCTGTTCACAGTAGGTTCAGATGGTTCAAATATATATATATGCATACATATATATACACATAATGTGTGTGTGTGTGTGTGTGTATGTGTATGTGTGAGTGTGTGTATGAACGAATAATATATATGTTTGAGTGGTGCTGATCTGACCCATTGATTTCAGATCTCTTCTAAACCATTTCGTTAGTCACTTCAAATTGTTTAAGTTTAACCAAACGCTATATTATTATTATATTATTCTTCAGCTGTATTAAAAAATTTAAAGCTGATTAATCAGTTAACAACAATTAACCCCTCTTCTATTTGATTTAAGAAATTATGTGTTTACAAGTAATATACATAAATGCGGCTAGGCCAGGCGATTTGAGGCGATCTATTGTATCGATCTATCGAAAACAATAGGTATAGCTTTTGGAACTACAAGAAACTATCAATCTCCTCCATTGCCTGATGTCTGTCATTGTCACATTTGAGAATTGCTGCCAACTTGGCTTGACCTTCGCTTGATTAATGAATTTCTTTTTATGTTAAGTTCAACGAACTTTCAACAACTTTCAAGCTAATATCTTCTACAGGCAATTACAGTTACTTTATATATATATATATATATATATGTATAGTCAAACTAGATGCTTGGCAGTTTGGTTTAGTAGTCAACACGTGCGATGCAACACTGGCAACACTGGCAACACTTTAAAAGGCCAAGCAAATGGGCAAAACGTTTAGTTAGTCAAAGGTAGCAAAATTGATTCATTTGATTGTTTTAAGTTGGCTAATTTGATAGTTGGATAGTTGATAGTTGGCACAAACAGATTCTTAACCAATTTGTTAACTTACCCGTCTTCCTGAGCGGAAAATCAGATTCATATTTGGGTGGCGGCTGTGGTATTTTATAGGGATGCGCGCTGGTCACAGTGCCCGCTGGCAATGATTCACCCGAGGAGCTCTTCACCACGCCGCTAGACAGAGAAAGAGAGAGACAGAGAGAGAGAGAGAGGGAGAGCGAGTTAGCTTTACTAGTTACTAGTCTCTGTCACGCTTCTTACCGATTGCGATAGGGCGATGTTGTTGTTGTGCCATTCGGTGCCACTGCCTGTGACTTGCGGCTCATAAGAAAGCTCTGAAAGCAAGAGAGAGGGAGAGAGAGAGAGAGAGAGAGGGTATGTTGAAGACAGACATATATATATATATATAGAGAGAGAGAGAGAGAGAGATAGAGAGAGGGAAACGGAAGTTTGTTGTATATAGTTACACTGAGTATCTGTTTGACTTCGGGACTCGCATTGGCGCTGCAATTCTCTTTGCGTTTCATCACTTCCCGCTCGCGTCGCTCCCGCTGCTGTTGTTGTTGCTGTTGTTGCTGGTGATGGTGATGTTGCTGCTGCTGCTGCTGTTGTTGTTGTTGCTGTTGTTGCTGCTGCTGCTGGCGATGCTGTTCCTCAACAACTGCTGCCGCCGTGATCATGCTCTGTTCCCGCAATTCCTGGAAAGCGCCATGTGAATGCACCGCAAACTGAATAAATTACAGTAAGTTCAAGAGAGTTTTTGTTGTTTGTTTCGGGGCAAAATAGAATTTTAAGTTTTTTATTTAATATTGTTAAATGATGTCGTTGTAGCTGTTGCTGCTGCTGCTGCTGCTGGTTGGTCAAGTGTTTGTTGTCTTTGTCTTAGTTGTTGTTGTTGCTGCTGCCGTTTAGTCATATCGCTGGGCGGCACTTCCGGCCAAGCGCCGGCAACATGATAATTTATTATTGTTCTTCTCTTTTTCTTTTTCTTTTTCTTTTATTTTTTTTGTTTTTCGTTTTTTTTTTGCTACCCACTCGCCAAGAACAATAATCGTGGGGAACATGACAATTAGGAGTGCGCTCGACTAGCACATATCCTATGCCCAGGCAAGCATCGCTTGCGCATCGATATTTATCGAATTTGGAGTTATCGAAATTGCATATGAAGTAAATGTACCAGCTAACTTTGTTGATTTCAAATTGATTTCAATTTGTTGGTTTTTTAAATTAATCAAATCGTATATCGTGACGTATATCGATAATCGATACTATCTCAAGCAGACAAATCGTACACGCCTTCATATATATTTCGATTATGTATGTGTGTGTGTGTGTGTGTGTGTATACATGATAAGATCGAAGATGTCAACTGATGTCCGTTTACATAAACTTGCCATAAATTACCCTTTTAATGGAGAGTACAGGGTATATTGGAGGCCAATGGCAGCTCGATTATGATTCTATTCCGAATTGTATCGACATTCTCGATTTTCTCTCCTGCTTGTCGTTGTTGAGTTGTAGAGTTTGTTTCTACTGCTGGCTCTACTCACATGATATTTGTGCTCCAATTGCATTTTATGCTCCAGTTCCATTTGCTTCGTCTGCTCCTGATATGAGTTGAAAAGACGCTGCTTTTGCAGCTCCTGGCTCTTTTTTAGCTGCAATCAAGAGAAAGAGAGAGAGAGAGAGCTCAACAAGAGGTTAAAAGCAGAAAGACACACACACACAAAGAGAGAGATAGAGAGAGAGTGGAAGAGCGAGATTGATCGTGATGATGTTGTGGTCAATGTCGTGGGTAGATCATTAAATACTAGACCCGTGAGTAATTGCCGCGCAGATCGTTGCAAAGAGGCAACAACAAAAAATGTGACGCATAGTTAATTTGACGATCAGCTAAGTAGATCTGCTTAGATCGTTTCAATGTTGATCTAAAAACTCACAGCGATCAACGATATTTTTAAGTCAAATTATGCTAATAAGCCAATTTTGTTTACACAAGACACAACTGTTAAAATAACAAAAAAAAAAAAAACCCCAATAAATACCAGACAGAAAAAACAAAACAAAACAAAAAAACTGATAAAGCAATACAGTCTACGTAATACTAAAAATTAAATATGATAGCTACTAAACTAGTTTATATCATCAAGGTTCATACATACGTATTTTCAGAGTTTAAATAGACTTTAAGCGATATTTAATAGATTTTTGCTAAACCAACATTACTCGTTTTATCTAAGCCCCAATGATGAAGAGAGAGAGACGTCTCCGACCCCATAAGGTATATATGTATATGTATATATATACATTTTCTTGATCAGCATCGCTATCTTTTGAATCTGCCATCATCGGTCCAAAGATGAGGTTTAAATTGGGGACTTTCAAAATAGGCGTGAGACATGCATATAACCATTTCTGATACGATATAGTTATACAAATGTAGAATATTCAGTTTACAGCCAGTCCAGCAAACATATAAATTAAATTTGCTTATAACTTGGTAAACATTAACTCAAATTTAGATGTCATGAGATTAAACTTCGCTGTGCGAACTTTAACCGTTCTTTCTTGTCAAAAGTTGTACAAGATAAAGTTATTGATTTGCCAGAGGAACGCAGCAAGAATCAGCCTAAGAATTGTTATGTCTAATAATTAAAGTCAATTATGATTAATAGTATAAATTTCGAAGCAAAAAAACAAAAATCATAACACATACATATGTTCATTCTGAATCGTTCAGAAAACTATTGCTATTCAATTGATGAATGAATGAATAATAAAATACACTTTTCATGAAGCATAAAATCATAAACAAATCTGATTGCAAAAGGCGATCAATTAGATAATTGTTGCAATTGGAAGCTGACTGAATCACACACACTGTGTTAAATCGGTTGGATGAATGCACTGTGTGTGATTCACTGTGGCACACATACATGCACAGTTGCAAACAAACACAAACACACAGACAGGCAGAAATGAATTAGCTAAGCAAATCACGCGTCACAAATCATCAAAAGAGATCATAAGTTGACGATTGACGATTGGCTGATTGGTGGTTGGCTACTGGTGCACTTCTTCCTTTTGCCTGTATTCTGCTCTCGCACTGACTCTCTTCAATATCGCTTCAATTGCTCTCTTCTTTACGTACATGCTGTTGATATGTTTCCATGACCTTAACGCGCGACGCTTTGTCCAATTGGACACACACTAACACACACACACAAAGCACGCGTATGCAATGGGCGCGAGAGGGAGAGAGATACCGAAAACGTTGTGTTGTTATTTTGTTGGTTTTTGTTTTTTAATTCGTTTTTTTTCTCCTTCTTTTTTGGATTGTGTGTTTTTGTTGTTTTGGTTGGTTGTTATTAGACACTTTTTCATAAGCTTTATGTAGGCACAGCAGCGTTTAAGCAAAAATTGTGATAAAAAAAACAATATTTAAAAAGAATACTCAAAACTACACTAATAAATAATCTGTAGAAAATGCGACGCTGTTGGCTTTATTTATTTTCTTTTTACTTTTTGCTTTTTATTTTTTTCTTTTTCATTTGTTGCTTGCCTCGGTTCTGCTGGCGCTTTGAATATAGTTTGTGCTATTCTTTTTTTAATTTTATGTTTGTTAAGAGCTGTGTATATTTTTTGTTTGTTTTATAGTTTTGATTGACTTTGATTTTTCATAAGGACGCCCTTCGCGGCACGGCACGTTTAGAACTGTTAGTAGCTCGAATTGGTATATTTGAATTCCAATATGTTGTTTTGTGTTGTTTGTTCCAATTTGAATTGCGATTGATTGCGGCGCGGTCGCTCGACTAGTGCTGCTGCTGCTGCTGCGACTGTTGTTGCGTCTGTTTTCGTTTGGCTTTGGCATTCGTCGAACGCGCTTTCATTTCGGTTTCACTCAAGCGACTGGCGAACTGGCGCAAAAATCAAATATAAACACAAATTTAGATACAGTTATTCGCTAGCAGCGAACGAGCGAGCGAACGTGTGCGTGTGTGTGTGTTGCTCTCTGTTCGCCATTTACGCTCTCGCTCTCTCACTCTCTATCTATCGCTAGGTGTCTCTAACGTGGTCAGTGTTGAGGCGGCAGACAAACGGGCGTTTTTATACGCTCAATGCAGCTGCAGCAGCAGCAATACCATTAGCAGTCGATCAACTACACACACACACACACACACACACACACACACTCAGCCACACTCACATGCACTTGTATGCTACATTTAGATCTAAGAATTCCCAGAAATTTTGCAGTTACACCTGATTATCCCTCGATATTGCTCGACACCCCTATCAATCCTCACTCCCCAATCTCCACCCACCCACCACCCACCGCTGCCCACGACACTTGCCTTGCACAACTTTTTTTGTTCAAGATTTCGTTGGCTACGTTGGCAGCGCGCGCTATAATTATAAAAGGCCTGTGCTATAATTATAACACAGACACGCCCATATAAATAGAAAAAAACTTGCCTTCTAACAATACATACCCACACACATACATACATACGTACATACAGAATAAAAGTATGCCTTTGGGGAACAAATTTTAGTTGGAAAATATTGAAAAAGAGTATTGTAATATTAAATGAATATGCGCCGAATACTCTGAAACTTTGAGATAATAATGAAATCATTATGAGCTAGAATAGATAATGATAAATTGATGATTTGTTGCACATCGATGTATAAGAAATTTATGCTTACATTGGAACAATTCAATACGCCATTTTATTATTCCAACATAAATGAGATTATTGATGACTATTTATGCGTATATATATATATATATATATAAAGTACTTCATATTTACTGGGCATGTATCATAGTTTTTGACTTTGTAAACTATTTGCGCATACTTCAGTTTGGATGTGGGAATTTGTTGACTAATAGGACGAGTGTGAGTGTGAATATGGGAACAAGTGTGAGTATGTTATGTATGCAATGAGGGTGTGGGTTCAAATAGGTACGAAATTATCTCTATATATACATGTATGTATGTATGTCAGATGCTCATGTACCGCTTAAAGATCTATTTGATTACAATTGAACAGTTTCCCCATTTCCCACAATTACTCCCCAACCCCCAAAAGCCCATTGTAGCTAATTTACAAATTGCTCGTGCCACAGATTCTTATAAATATCACAACAACAATAACTACAAAAACAAGAAAGAGCAACCCGCGAAATTATTCTGTTTTTTTATAGTTATAGCTCTAGCTCTGTCTCTCTCTTTCTCTTGCTTCTTTCTATTTGTGTGTACATTGTGTATATATATATGTGTGTATATATATATATATATATATATATATATATATGTACATGATATATACACATGTTTTTTTTTTTTTTTTGTTAAAAATAAAACCCACAGTTTATAAAACACAAAAATAAAAATAAATTCAAAGGAAAATGTAAAAATAACAAAAACGGCAAAGCGCTGAGGCGAAAAGGCAAATGCAAATGGGGGGCGGGGGGATGGGAGTCGGAGGTGGGGAGAGGTGTTGGTGGTCGGAGGGGCAACACTTCAGCCAATGGTGATGATGATGATGAAGAAGAAGAACACTTGATCCAAAAATACGAAAATTCAAAAGAAAACAAAACACAAACACACACATGGCCGCAATGCACAAAGTTACAACTCAAAAGCCCAAAAATAAAATCTGGCTATAAATTGTATGCAAGAAGGCAACAGTCAGATATGGAACGGACAGCGGGGGGTTGCGGCAGGTGTGGTGGAGAGGCCTGCACATGTTGCTTGCTTGCAGTTAGCCGCTCAACACAGTTGTGCACCCCTCAAGTCATCCCCCTCCCTAGCTTCTACAGTAAAGTAGCCACAGTAAAGACTCGCTGTGAACGCACAAACTTGTTGCATGTGTTGCCGGTTATTCCTAGTCAGGCAACACTTTCTTGTGCGCTCTCTCCCTCTCTCTCTCTCTCTGCTTTGTTCTCTTGGCTCGTGCATGGGATTTTTATTTTTAGCACAATTAAAAAGAAGAAAAGAAGAAAAAAAAAAAAAAACAGAATGCGCAAAATACTCATACATATTTTCGTAGAGAAAACAATAAATATAGAATCATTAGGTTGTACACGCGTTTATATTTAGAACCAGAAGAATCCCAAGCAGAGACAATGCAACGAATTGTGTATACCCTAACCGCCTCAGAGCAAGGCGTAAAGGAAAATTATTTCAGAATAAATTGCAAATAGCCCATGCAATAAGATTTAATTTTTTAGTTTGCGTCAAGTGATTTGAATAGTTGATATGATTGCTATGCATGTTAGGGTATACTACGCGTATACTAAGTTATAGAGAAGGAAGGAAACGTCGAGCTCGGCTGGCAAATGAAACTGTGAATACAGACAGACACACACACATATATACATACATATGTATAAATAAAGCAAGAACAGCAAAACAACAACAACAAAAACAGCGCAAACAAAGCGAAATAAGGAAAAATAATGAAAATATACGGCACACGACGATGCGGACATGAATGCTAATGATATGAATGCTGCTGCTGATGATACCGATCATAATGATGTCGATGTCGAATGACTGGAAAAGAAGCCAAGATGATCTGATATGTAGCTCTGCGTGCTGGTCAGCAGCAGGGCCCCTGCCCTGATTGACAGACAGACATAACTGACTGGAATCGGGACAAATAATTGTGGAACTCAGGTGGTTGATTTGGATTGGTTGCCTGGTTGTTACAATGCAGCTGTTATTGTCCACTACGCAGTTGGCATCTATTTTTTGTGTGTGAGTTTATTTTGTGTATTAATATCGATTCAAATTGAGAGTGAACGGCAACAGATGCCAGGCGGTTAAGAATGCGACACAAGGAGGAAATGCAAAAAAAATTGCAATTTCTGCAAGTTGTACATACAACAAATGTGTGTGTGTTTACCTCCAGGATCTGCTGGTCAATGTCAACTTGATGCGGCTTTGGGTCCAGCGATAAAGTGCCTGGCGTTATGTGCAACAAACGCTCATCGTTTCCGACCTCCGGTGGCAGATCTGCAAGAAAGGGACAGAGTAAACAGAGTAAACATAATGAATGCATGTATTATGAGTGTATCTACACTACATGTGTATGTATGTATTAATGTATGTACACATGTTGTAATCTGTGAAATGGAAAGCACTACTAGGCAAAGTTAAAGTTTATGTATATACATACATCGTATATGTATATAATGAAAGATCATCGAAGTATTGTATCGCTCTCAAAAAATATTAATTGATTGAAACTCTGCTTTTAGGTCGATAAATTGAAATATCTTTGATAGATGTTCTAGTAATTATTGCCCACTTCTATTCACAATAATCAATATAATTCTTCTAATGCCATAAAACTTGATCTTTATCATTATGATTATCGAGACACATGAACAATCCCAGCTTGTTTCTCATCTCTAACACAGCGCAGATAAAAACAAAGCAAACCAATGCAAACATCAACAAAGCATATGGTGATGTTTGTGTGTGTGTGTGATTGTATGTGTGATTGTATAACCAAGGCTGCGCTTATCAGACGCTTTGCCAAAAATACATTTAAAACGTATTTATGCTCTATGCTCTATCTTCGTCACACACACCCACATTCTCTTTCATTCTCTCTTTGTGCTACCCATTCTCTCTTCCCCCATGCCACGCCCCTCTTCTAACAGCGCTTGGCTTCAAGCACGTCGAGGCCGAATTCCGAAAACAAGCCGAGCCAAGTTGTTTGTGTGTGTGTGTGTGTGTGTGCATGTTTGGTATTGGTATTGGCTCTGTAGCTATTTTTAGAAAGCTTGTACAACTTTACAATGATTACATGGACCCGGCCCGAGCACTTTTTCAGATAACCGCTCTCAATAATGCTGGATGGCGCTGCTTCTTTGCCTTGGGAACACCGAGCACGTGACGAAGTTGACTTTGACGTCGACGTTGATGTCAGCGACAAAGGCCACACAGCAGACCCAGACCCAGCAGCCACCAGTTCCGTTTCATCTGTAGGCAAACACCCTCCTCCGCCCCCTTTTCCATCACCTGCTGCTGCTACACGTTTTAGCAGGGAACAACTAATTTGATTTACTTTTCGAGGCGCACAAACAAATACCAAATAAACAAAAAAAAAAATAAGAAAAGAAAAAAAATGACGACGCGTAGCTGCGGCTGATTCTAATGGACGCAAGGCAAAGTGCAGTAAAAACCCACGGCATGTTCATTGATAAACTGGCAAAGCGTCAATCGAGTCAATAATCTGTTGCTCTCTCTCTCTCTCTCTGTCTCCCACGCATTCACGATTTCTCGCGTGGCTGTCCTCTTCCCATCTTTCTCTTTCGCTTGTGTGCTTCGCCTCTCTCAGCAGCAGCTGATCAGCAATTGGAAATTCTGTGTTGGGTTGGACTAATTGCTCGAACGTTATGACTAAGTCAAATGTCCAATTCGGTTACTGCTGCTGTTCTGCTGCTAAAATAATACAACAATTTTAATTTACAACAATTGTGTCTGTTTGTGTTTCTATGTATGTGCTTGTGTTTGTGTGTGTGTATGTGCTAGTTGGATTTTCACTGATTAAATGCTGGCTCACTGACAGCGCAAAAAAGAAAACAATTAAATCAACAAGTAAATCAAAGTCTAGTTTTGGGGCTGCTGAGTGCTGACTGACTGGCTGGCTATATATATATATATATATATATAGAGAGAGAGAGGCAATAGCAAAGGCAAAAAAAAAATGTATGCTATGCTGATGTTCGGCGTCGAGTCAAATTCATGTGCATCTATTGCTGTGTGTATGCATGTGTGATTGTGTGTGTGTATAAATAAATCCACATACATATGTATGTGTATCTATGCAAAAGGCTGACCGAATAGGCCGTGACCTGTTGTTCTATATATAGCCGCTATTATAAATCGTGCATAGCTATGGGAGTATAAATTTAGAAGCAGCAACATCGCTAGAATCACAAAAAGTAATAACAACAACAACAGCAAAAACTTGACAGAACTCACAGCGCACATTGCACAGAAAGTTGATGAAAAAAAAAAAGTAAAAAAAAAAAAAATCGAATTCAATTCAATGCACAAACGGGTAGTCGCCCCACTACCCTGTGATGTGCAATTATGCTGTTTTACTTATTGCAGTATTATTATCTGCTGTAATACATATATTTTTGTATGTACATTTAAAGCAAAGTTTAAATGAAAGATTACCTCACTAACTAATACCCAACTGGAATTAAATATTCCACCTGCTCTTGCATAGGGTATATGTACGATACATAACAAAAGTACAAGCACAGCGAAGAACAAGCAAACTGTCAGAGTTTAGAGAGAGCGAAAGCGAGTGCTAGAGAGAGCTAAAGAGAGCGAGCAAATGGGAGAGTGTGTCGTCATTCAGTCCATAAGAGCGAGCGAGCAACAGCTGCAGCTGATTGTGCGAGAGTGTGTTTGTGTGAGTTGTGTGACACTTGTAAGCAACATACTGTGCTGGCTGCGCTGCAGGTGCATGCAAAATGTATCTTGCCAACACACATACATAAATATATATATGTATTATGCTTATGAGAGAATGCTAGCGAGAGCGTAAATGTTGTTGTTGCTGCTGCTGCTGATGCTCTGACTGCAATCAGCTGTTTGCAAGAAGTTTGAAAAAGACGCGTGTCGTCGTGGTCAAGGTCAATTCTGTGTTGACATAGAAACCAACAAGAGAGCAGTAGCAGTAGGAAAACCACCAACAGAGACGAAACACAGCACGTGTTTACAACAAAACGTAAACGTAATTAAATTTGATGAGACGCAAGCAACGCTGGCGACTGGCTGGCATTGGAATTGAAACGGAAATCCAATTGGAAATTGTTATGACTAAACCCGATTCTGATTACATGCATACAATAACAATGAGAAGAATGCGGATGGGGGATTGGCTAACATAAATAATAAGAATAATAATAACACAACATAATAATAATAATAAAAACCCGACCCACTTCTCTGCTTACTTTATTTTGAGTGATAGCAGGCGACACTTGAGTGCGTGTGCCTGTGTACTATGCATGTGTATGTTGTGCGTGCGTGTGTGTGTGCGCTTGGCATGTGTGTGAATGTATGTGTTGGAAAAAATTTCCAGCGGTCGTCTAAAAATAGCCACACTTTGCGGCAACAGCAATTTTCGGGGGCCCCTGGGGCGGACCATATATAATATGTGGGCGTGGCTCCGTTCAGTTTGGCTATTTCGAAGTTGTAGCTGAGAACATTTTGTGTGTGTGTGTGTGTGAGCACTCCCGCCGCTCTCACCATGTGCGTGTGCGTGTTTTACTTGTGTGTCTGTGTTTCACCTTGACAAATGCAAAGCCAAAAAGCAACAGAAACAACAACAGCGCAGTTAAGAAATGATTACTTACACACGCACACCTACGAATGAAACAACTGTTAAAAGAGAAGGGGTAGCGGCGAGTGGGGGCTGTGTAAATTTGGGCTTTTGTGCATTACAAATGGCTATTTTGTGCCATACACATAAAGTTAACGATTAAATATAACTTTATAGATATTCCACATGTAGATATGTATCAATCCAATAATCCATGTAAACACGCACACACACGCACGCACGCACGCATACTTGTTGAGACACAAACAAGGTCGAATTTTATATTCTTGGAAAGCAGCCATTACAATAACTGACAAGTGCTAGAATCAAACCTGGATGTGCCTAATGGTGTCTGTGTGCGTGTGTGTGTAAGGAGGGAGTGTGTGCGTGTGGGGGGTGACCTTATACCTAAGACAGGTGCGTGTTACGAGTGTGTAAAGGGTATGTGAACAAAGCAAATGACTTGAGGAGGAATATGTCTTTTGTCAACAATAACAATGCAATGCACGTATTGACTGACAGTCGTTTAAAACTTAATAATATATAATTATCATAAATTAATGAGTGTATCGAGTGTACAAGTCCTTAATTGCACACACACACACACGCATATACAAATGTATGTAATAATATGATGCAGTAAGGTACGCACAGACATCAGCAGAATAACTTTATTGGCAATATAAAAGGTATTTCATCACTCAACGATTTATAAACGATGTTTATAAATATATATACATTTAATAAATATATATAAAAATGTATCATCATCAACTACACATGCGAATGAGCTCAAAATAAAATTCTGCACACATGTTAACCAAAAATTCTCCAAATATATTTAATAAATTCTACAAATCTTATGTGAGAACAAGCTATCAATACTGCATATAAGTAAATAACAAAAGATTGGATAGCTATAAAATAATTAACGAACAAATTCAAGTCCTTAAAGCCGCTCAAAATAATATTACTGGAATAGTAGTGAAGCTAATAATTCTAAATATTAGATATGATGTGTGGATATATTGTAGAATTTGCATTTTAGTGAAGCAGCACTACTATTATCTTGACCGCAACTGTATTTATATATTGCAGTGTTGCATCATATGCACAGCTAACATCGATTTGATTTTTATTTATTTATAGGACACATAATAATAAGCTGATGCGGATGAGAAAAGAACAAGTGAGTTGTGAGCTAAAATCAGCTTCCATTTGCTCATTGAGTCTGTAGTTGCACGTGTCAGTTATTGTAATAGCTTTAAAGGCGAAAGAAAAGCAAAAGGGGGAAAGTGGGAAGTGGAAGAGTAAGACAAAGAAAAAGAAGACGAAGCTCGATAAAAAAAGGGCCGAAAGGTTGACGCCGGCGTCGTGGTCGCTCTCGTTACACATTTCAAAGGCAAGTAAATTTTTCTTGGACTAAAAATAGAACAAAATCGATAAACGAATGTTGTTCGTGTTATTGTTATTGTTGGTCGGTCATACAAACAAACAGACACATAGGCAGCGCCGGTAAAAAAAAAAAGCACACACACATACAGAAAGAGAAAAAGAGAGAGAGTTAGCAAGGAGAGCGCAGATTATTATGGCACAGGCAGCAAATTGTTATTGCACGTGCTTGACATTGACAGTGACTAAAGCTTAAGCTAGTCAGCACTAGAGATGAGCATGTGTCGCCATTATTATTATTATTTATTTATTTATTTTTTTTTTTTTTTTTTTGCTTATTACACTACACTCATTCTCACATGTTTTGCACTTCTTCTTGGCTATGGAAATATTCGATCTAAGCTTGTGCGGCATTTGCTTAATATTAATCGTGAGCTTAAAGCGAATGTAATAAATTCTTTGACAAGCATTTGCAGACCATTTAATTTATCTGCTTGTGTATCTATTTAGAATTATTTTCAATTTGCATATTTTTTGGCTTGATCTTTGAACAATGCACGATATCTGAGCACATCGTGTTTAGTCGTGCGCTCTTTTCTAGCCAGCATTAATAAATATATATATATATATATATATACATATACCATTTCCCTTACATCTTCCACTCTCTCTCTCTCTCTCTCTCTCTGTCTCTCGGGAAAGTCAGCAGATGCAGCCGCAACCACTTGCTGGACTTTTTGCCGTATGCTTCTTCCTCTGCTTCTGCTGGTGGTGGTGTCACCCGACCATGGACAATGTTCTTGCTGTTCAGCCGCGTCTCTGCCCTATGCAAAGTCAGTCAAAGCAGCGTATTTTATTAACAGTTATTTTTGGAAGGCACACACACAACTACTCTCTCTCTCTCTCTCTCCCTTATTTCCCTCTCTCCGCGTTTATGTGAGTGATGTATACATTTTGAGTTATGTATGCGATTGTTATTACGCATAAAACTCACCGACTCACCGACCCACCCACTACACAACCACCCAACCACCGACTACGGCATTTATTTACTTACCACGTATTGGTATTCTATCGTCAGGACTAGACATTTTGCATGGATGGATAGATCTGTAAGACAATATATATATATATATATATTTAATTGTTAGTAACCAAAAGGTTTAAGCTTAAATCTAATTGAGAAATATAATGATCATATCCATGAGCAACAAAGCCAAATTAAAACTCTGTTCACTGCCAAATTAATCATTTCGTCTAAAGCGTGTTGCGACAAATACAAATTTCCAGCTTTAAAAAAAAAAAAAAGTATTCCAATTCCAAATGCCAGTTGCAGTGAATGATGCTGCAAGCTGGAAATATGTTTCACTTGATTACAAATTCATTGAAAACAAAATATGTACACAAATACATATACACAAACTTACACACACACACACACACACACACACACATACAACAGGCATATATACAACAACTGTAAGACAGATTAGCGGAGCACCAACAATGGAGAAAAAAACAACAGCAACCATTCCATTGAAAACGAATGGAAATGGCAGACTCACACTCTGATAAGACCAACAGCGATCAGCCGACTGTGCGAGAGCGAGAAAGAGCGAGAAGGCGCTTTAATAATGATAGGCTTTTTGCCTTGCTCTGCTTTTTCTTCTTCTTTGAACTTTGCTCAGATTTCAGAAAATTTTGTGAATTGATAATCGTCCATTTTGTTGCTATTATTATTGCTGTTGTTCGTTATATTTATTGTGTGTCGATATCTGTTGATAATTTCAAATTCAGACTTAATGACTTGACTGTAAGCCCCTCCAACAAACACACGCACTCACATACAATTGTGAATAGAATAGCAGCAATTATTGGAAAACTGCAATTTGCCAATCAAAAAAAAAAAAAAAAAAATAATAAAACAAGCCTTGATTTATGGGGAAATCCAAGGAAATTACATATAAATTATTTACAAAAAAAACCCTGGAATAATCAGTTTTTTGCATGGAAATTGCCATCTGTGAATGGCAAAATGCGATGTGGGTGGCAATTTGCAGCGGAGGGACAAAGAGAAAGAGAGAGAGAGAGGTGGTATGTGCACTTAATGACTGCTATTTTATAGGAATAATTTCAAAGAAGGACGTTTGACGAGTGGCAGTGCGTTAGCCTCCACCTCCTTGCCACGTTTGCTGCCACATTGACCTTCAGAGTGTTGCCACACACCAGCTGAAACTTCACAAGACAACACACAGGGGATGGGAGAAAGAAGCCAAGTGCGATTCCAATATCATCAAACAGACACACCCACACATACAACACTAATTAGACAAACAAACAGAAGCAGAAGGAGAAGATGAAGCGCAATTGAGTGAATATAGTTTATACAGTACTAAAATAAATAATAATATAACACTCACATATCCGTAAACATAAACAACAAATCCAATTGGAATGTGACGCTGTAGTCTGGTTTTTGCTTACCCTCTGTCACACTGTATCTCTTTCCCTATATTCGCCCAGCAAGCTTTGAAATATGTACTTAAATAAATGGCAACAAAAAAATTCAATACTAAGAAAACCAATCAGATATATACATAAATACATTAATCAAAAACTAATGCAGCACTGCAATAATTGAACGCCCTATAAATACCCCACACAATTTTTATGATTATTATTTCTACATTTTAATATCTTAAAACAAACTAAGTAATAGAAGGAGTTACATAGATCGATCAACCCTGTACCATGTCGCATCAAACTACAGGGTATATACAGGGAACAATTGTTATATTGATAGATTGAAGGCAAATAACCGGTATCTTTAGCATTGAAGTTATTGGGAATCTTAGCAATGTGAAACTTCAAGAGGAATTCGCGAAATACATACATACATACATAAGTACATACACACATAAATACATTTATTCTGTTTTTGGCATTTCTGATTGGGGACATAAATATTTTGTTAAATGGAGCGACATAAATGCGCAAGTCTCATTACGTTAATTACCCACTTTTCCACTCTTCCAGACACACTCTCTCCAAACAATAAGAAAAAAGCGCATCAAGCTACATCAAGTCGGAGAGGGGTGTGGCGAGGGGGGTTGGCGTCGACAAAGCTGTGCGTAAGGAATTGACAATAAAAGTCCAAATGACATTTGCCATCTTCGCTTTTGCTGCTGTCAACCTACAATGCAGCCTGAGAGAGAGAGAGAGAGAGCACTGTCTGCCAAAATTGCGCCTCTCACAAATACTTTGGCTGCTGTTATGCATGCTGTTATTTTGCAGCAGGAGCAAAAGCAACAGCTTACGTACAGATATCAATTGAAGGAATGCCGCTCGACGCTAACGTCTGTCAAAGCTTAAATGATGCGTTGCAACTGCCTGCATACGAATACAAAAAAAGATGTTGATAACTAAATGACAAAGTGAACTTAACCAGTTCAATGCGCTTTGCGTTGCTCCAGCAGATGCCGCAGTCGATGCTGCGATGGGAGCTTTTTTTTTGGTATGTGTGTGCCGCGGCAGCGCCGCCAACTCCAATACAAACAGCAAATAGCGAGAGGCAAAAAATCACCAAATACATACACCACAATAACAACAACAACAATAGCAGCAGCAGCGGCACTTCATTTAACACACTTGTTACATAAATAACGGCGAAATGAGTGTGAGTAGCAAAAAAACGAAGAAGAAGAGGAAGAAAAGAAAACAACAAGACGAAAAAGAAGTCGTCGTCGTCGTTATGCTGAACCTGAGAAACGACGGCTTCTCAGCGCACACAAACACGCACACACACGTTCGACTGTGATCTAATAAGAATTTGTTGAATTGGACAAAAACATTCATATTCACATGCAATACATACATACCTCCTCAACTCAAAGTGGCGCGAACTGTTTTGTTGTTATTCTTGTTGTTTTTGTTGATTTTTCTGCTGGTTGTTGCTGCTGCTGGTTGATGGCAATGCGCGCGACGCACACGTTTCCAACAACAACCACAACAACAACAAATAAAACACAAAACTTTTCACAATGCGAAAAATATTATTAAAAAAAAAATAAAATACTGTGGCACAAAAAATAAAAGTAACACAGAAACTAAAGACAACGACTGCTCGCTCGTCGCTCTCTCTCTCTCTCTCTCAATCTCTCTTACGCCACTAGACGAACAGCACACACAAATGTACTATACGCGTATGTGGTGTGCGTGTGTACGATACAACGAAGAATTCACGACTTTTAGTGTGCGTGTGTGTGTGTGAGTTTTTTTTTGTTTTTTTGTATATTATTTGATTTTACTTTTTGTCACTCCACGTATTCACAAAGAGATTCGCATTCTTTTTGGTACTAGTGTTAGTAGTACTGGCACAACTAAAAAATGTACGTATGTATTTTATGTACATCGGCTGTTTATATTTTTTCTTATTTTATATCTTTTTTGATTTGTTATTGCTTGTTTGCGTGTATTTTATATATATTCGCACTTGCTTTTCACCACTGCGATTGTTGTTGTTGTTGTTGATACTACTGCCACTTTACTGCCACACGCGTAATTCGTTCGGTAAAAACACATAAAAAAAAATCAACAAAAAATTACCCAACACTAAGAACAACAGCTGTTTTTTTTGTCTCGAACAACTTCTTTTCTAGCTCAAATCGAAATTGTGTGTCAATTTATATTTGTTGAGCTCTTTTTGCATGGCGAAGCAAATGTGGGAACAAACAACCGTCTCCGACAAAGCAGAGCGTAAAAATGAACAACAAATGAACACAAATATATGAGAGGCATCGATACTTATCGATGAGCAAACACTGATTAACGATACAAAAACCATCGATAATCGACAATCGGTGCAACTGATATTACCATGCAAACGCTTTCCATAACTAAACACAGCATTGCATTTGCAAAGGCACGCGCGCGACTTTTGAATTCAAACAGATTTGTAAGCTTTACGTAACGGACATTTATTCGTAATAGAGAAAAAAAAAATTAATGAGCGATGAGCGTGTTGCGTTTGTATTTGTAGAATGATTGTAATGATTTGTGCAAGGCAAGTCTTTAATAAAAACCATAGTGTCCATGATGATACGGATAATAGCCGCCATGATGGCCACCATAATAAGGCACGGCATGCTGTACATACTCATAGCCGCCGTAGTATGGACTGGCCAAACCGTAGCCGCCGTAATGTCCATGTCCATGTCCGCCATAGCCGCCATAACCGCCATACCCGCCATAATGACCATAGCCAAAGCCATAAATGCCCCGCTTCTCCGTCTTCTTCACGTCGGCAATTCCAGACTCAACATCCACCGCGTCCACTGCGGCTGCGGCGGCGGCAGGCTCAGCAATCGCCGCCAGGCAGCTGATCAGGCACATGGCCAGAATAACGGCAACGCACTGCAAAATTGCATCAATTGTCATCAATTAGTCCTGCTTATAGTTGTTGTTGCTCCTGCTGCTTACCAAATATTTCATGTTGATTGCTTTATTCCCTTTCTTGTTTTTCTTAGATTGTTTGCTTAATAATGCTGCGACTGCTGCTGCGGCAAAAGCTGATTTGTTGATTGCTGGTAAGCAGCTCGGCGTTTTTATACTTTGTGCTACAGTTAGCAATTATGCAAAAAAAAAAAAAACAAAACAATAACAATAAGCCAATGCAACAGCGATTGTTGCAGTTTACATGACGGCGCTAGAGATGGCCGCATATCATATATATCAACGACCACGACACGAGCACGTTTCACGATGCACGAGGCAGGCAAGTCATAAAATATTGAGAGAGAGACAAAAAAGAACACTTACCACTAGTAGCATTTGACACAAAATTAAGTCAGCTGATTAATTGATTATTGCCTTTATTTTCAGCTGTCGTTTTTTGCACACATTTTTCAGCACGAAAATTTCCTGGCTCGTGTCACGAAGAGCGCCAAATTCAAATATTGTGCAGCTCATCGCCTGCTGCAACCCAAAAGGTCAGACATAGACCCGCCGAGCTGTGGGCGTTGCAACTAACGTTTTTTTCTGATTTTTTTTTTGTTGCGTTTTTCCTGTCACGTCAAGAACATTTTGGCTTGCGCAAAAGTTGATGATTGTTGTCCAGTCGGAGGATGGCAAAAATCTATTGTGGCAACAGCAATATGATCCACATGCGATCCACATGCAACAGTCGCGTATCGAGTGTCGCTTTCACTTGATACGCGATACGGTTGCTGCAACATCTCGTGCAGCACACGCAACATGTTGACAAACCGCAGCTTCGATAACAATTGGGGGCGCGCCGCAACCGCCCGGGGCAGAGCTCAGCTACCCGTCCCGGTCAAATGGCATAAACCCCGTGGGAAAAACCGTTTCCCAATGTCGAAATTGTTGTTGTTCATCAAACAATTGCCGCAATTGATTTTGGCTACGTTTTTTTTATATTTTTTTTAATTAATTCAGCAGCAACAACGAATTAGCAAGCAATAACTGAGCAAACAATAACAAGAAAACAGTTACCACAACAAACAGTTAGCCAAAAAAATAAAATTATAAATTGAAAGTATTATGAATACATATATATATGACAGTAATGAAAAAGAAAATAAAATCTGCTACTCATCTAAACTACCCACAGCTTGTGAGGTGATATTTACAGGGTATCAAGCCAAGTTCCTATTGCCCGCAGCTGTAAAACCGATTTCAGATGGCTGTCAGATCATTCAGCAAATTCTTATCGAAATAATCCGAACTGCACGACTTCTCCACAGAGCGGTTGGAGAGGGGGTGGGGCGGTTGGGAAGTGGGTGTAGGGAGAGACAATAAAAATGAAGGACCGACCTTGACTGCATCAGCTGCAATCGCTGAAGCTGCAACCGCAGATTGCCTATGAATGAGACTAAAACAGCAGCAGCAGCAGCAGCAGCAACAACAATAAGTGCAACATTGTTGGATGAAGCATAGAGCACAGCAGCAACAACAACAACTGGCAATTGGTTGGTTCACAAATCCAAAAAGTGGGTGGAACACAGCCCGCCATTGTCTGCGGCTTGTTAATATTGTTAATATTTAAAATGTATATTTAAAATGCATATTGCAATTGCTGCAGTTGCAGTTGCTCCACGCCGTGGGGTTAATGCACGCGACGATGCGCGACTCTGGCGGAAGTTGTCCAAAGACAGCTGGTCACGATGCCAATCGCAGCGATGGATTTTGTTGCTGATGATGATGATGACAACATTCGACGATTGCCCCAATGCATAGCAAAATGCTTGGCTTGCTGACGGCTGTTTGACTGATTTATGGCCACATTGTTTAGCAGCGTTCCAAGGTCAAAAGGCAGCGCGCACTTTTGGCCAAGATTACACAACGACGACGACGACAATTCAATTGCCAATGTTGCAACTTAACAATAGTGTACAATATTTATTACGCTTCGAAACATAAATTATGGAGAAAAGGACATGCTTTGTTTGTTCTGTTTTTAGTATTTCAGCTCCTTGGCCTTGTCGTGCGCCCCCTCGCCGAGCAGCTTCAGTTCCGCCTGCTGTTCCATCACCTGTTTCTCCGGGCGGATCACCGTGTAGTAATGGTAATAGCGCATTCCAATCAAATACGTCCCGTAGAGCGTTACGCCAATGCAGGCGTAGACGGCACCCCGGTGCAGCTTGTCCAGCAGCGTGTTCGCGTTCAGCGGCTTCTTTTGCATCGTTTCGTTCGCTTTGATTATAATAATATTACCTCACTTGAAATATAATCAAGAAACGCTTGCTGCTAGTGATGTTCCCACAGGAAATCGATTGCTCTGTGTGCGTGCGTGTGTGTGTGTATCGATATTTAGAACTAGAACAGATGAACGGCTGTCACATGTGTGGTACAAATGTACCCAAAACAAGTTAATTCATTGCAAAACGGTATGTACGGAATATGGTATATGTTTTGGTTTAGCTTTATTTTGGGTTTCTTTAAAATTGGTTTGATTATAAAAGATTCATTACATAATTTAGACGTTTTTTTTTCAGATATTCAAGCAAAAGGTACATTAAAATAAAAATTATCTGTTTTTAGTATAAACAAGTACCAATCGTACTTTAGACAAAATACCAAATTGAATCGATTTGCTAATAAAAATATATTTATAATATATATACAAAATGTTTATGTACATATTTATATACATATATATAATTTTTTTGGTACAACTAAATTTAACTGAAGTGGCAATCGTGCCTCAACGAAAAAAATGAAGAAATCCCACCACTTTCGATAAGCGCGTCTATCGATTTTTACATAAATATTTGTTTACGACAAGCAGCGAGTTGCTGCTGTTTGTTTTGCTTTTGATCATGATCTGCCGGTTGTGCCTGTGCGATTTGGATAATTCGGTGTCCATCTGCATATTCAGCGATGCCGAGCACGGTCTGCCCAAGGCCATTGCCAAATACTTGCAGCTTGAGGTAAACTAGAAACACACACAGCACACAAACACATACAGCCAAACTCACATTAAATGAAATATGTTTCGATTGGGATTGTTCTTGCAGGTGTCCGTGAATGATTGCGTCTCCACCAAACTGTGCTCGCCATGCTGGCAATGTCTAAGCGAATTCGATCAGTTTTGCGCAATGGTCGCCGACAAGCAGCAATCGCTGCTGCTGAAAACGGAACCGGAACCGCCGCCCGAACCAGCCGTTGTTGTGTGGAACACCGAGTCACCGATTGAATCGAAGCTGGCCTTCGTCGATGATATCAAGGATCACATACTGTGTGAGCCCGAAATCGATGTGCATGATACAGCGCAATCCTTTGAGAATGCGGGCAGCACCAGCAGCGACAACGTTGAGCCCGATAAGGATGCATTCGAGGCGGACTTCGAGCATGCAACGCTGACAGCAGCCACGCCCAAAAAGACCAGGGGACGCACGCGACTGGAGATGGCAGCGACACCGTCATCACCGTCACCGGCAAAGTCAACGGCCAAGACAAAGGCAACGTTGTTCAAGCTGTCAGTGGCGTCGGCATCCTCGCAGCGCGAGTCGCGTGTGCGTTCCCGCGAAATGCGACGCAATGCAGCCGCCGCCGAGGCAGACATGACGCCGATGCCGGAGCCGTCGTCAAAAGAAAGAACAGCAACGGGAACGGGAACAGCAACAGCAGCGGGAACACCACCGAAGCGCGGCCGACCCAAAGGTGTCAAGGGCAAGAGCAAGCTACCCAAGCCATCGAAGGTGGCCCGGGCGCCCGAGCTGGAGGCGAAGCGTAGCAGCATTAAGGAAATGGATGACTATATAGCTGCCAATGTGAAGTTGGATTGTTGCCTGTGCGCCGCGCCCCTGCTCAATTTTATCGATCTGAAGCGACACTTTCGGCTGCAGCACAACTGCACCGGTTATATGGAGTGCTGCAACAATCGGTATAAGAAGCGCACCCTGTACGTGGACCATCTGCACTATCACAAGGATCCGCAGTATTTTAGCTGCAAGCCGTGCCGCAAGAGCTTCCTCAATCGCAACAGCCAGGACATGCACATGCTGCGCTTTCACTCCGACCAGCAGCAGCTGGTCCATCAGTGCGGCACCTGTGAGGCACGTTTCGCCAAAAAGTTTCTGCTCACCATGCACATCAAGGGGCACAAGGGACCCGAACGTCCCGAAGCCTGCGACAGCTGCATCAAAACGTATGTTTTCTCTTCGTGTGCATCTACAATGGCCTCCAGCATGCTGAGCCTTATGCATCCTTCAGCTTATCTAAAAATTCATCAATAATTAGTTGAAGCATTTGAAAGCAACGCTATAAACGAGACAGTTATATATATATATATATAACTTGTTATCGTATCAGATAACTTTTATTCCAAATTTAAAGTCTACTGCTCTTTGGGGCAAGGGAACAGTTGGACAGGCAGGCAGCAAAGACGGACGGACAGACGCGACTTTTAATGTTTTTCGACATACACAGTAAGTTTGGACACTGAGACAAATTCACATTTCTAACTTCTTTTGCAAAAAAAAAGTATTTTATTGTTGACTTTTATTTATTTTTCATGCAAAAGTGTTTAATTTATGTTTAATTATTTATTACAAATTATGTTCAGTGATGGTTTCCCAATCTATAATAATAATCTTCATTTGTATTGCATCTGAACTCATGTAGTAAAGGTTGCTAAGGGATGTTAGTGGTTGAGCTAATTGAGCCAAGAGTTGTTCACAATTGATCCATTTCTTAACTGTCTCTCTCTCTCTCTCTTTCTCATTATATCTGTATCTCCATCTCTCTCTATGTAAGGTTCCGCTCCAAACTGGAGTTGACGGCGCACGTGAAGCGCATGCATGCCTCTGATTTTACGCCCATCATCTGTGACATTTGCGGCGCCAATTTTCGGTCCAAGGCGAATTTTTTGATACACAAGAAGGCCTTACATCCGGATGGGCCCGTTGCGGAGGCACAGTGTCCACTGTGCAGTCGCTGGTTGCGAGATGAGCGCAGTCTGCGCAAACATTTGGCGCGCCACGATGATCGGGAGGGCGGCAACAAGTATCGCTGTGTGCTGTGCAGCGCCGAGAAGTCATCCCGTGTGGCATTGAGCAGTCACATGCGTTACCACCACTCGGCCAAGCGGCACAGCTGTACCCTGTGCGGCAAGGAGTTCAAGCTGCCGCGTGCCCTAGCCGTAAGTCCGTTCCGTCTCTCTATCGAATCTGATTCTGATTGTCTACTCTGCATTGCAGGAGCACATGGCCACCCATACGGGCATTGATTTGTATTCATGTGCGTTTTGCACGCGCACATTTAAATCGCACGCCAACATGCACAATCACAAAAAGAAAATGCATCCGAATGAATGGGTGCGCAAATATACGCAGCCCAGTGCTGCATCCGTTACCGGCAACCACAGGTCCGCAGAGGTCACTGACGACCTCGTCGAGACAGCGAACAATCTGAATGAGTCTCTACAGCCGCCGGTGGATCTGCTGAACGGGGAGGAGGAGGACGAGGAGGATCAGGAGCACCAGGGCGCACAAACACAGCCAGGTGCTGTTGACTCCTACGACTACATCAGCAGCACTGGGACAGTCATCTGATCCATCTAAGCGCATTCCCCGGCAGATGAGTCCGTATACATATTCTATTCTACTTAGTTTCCCACAAGAAAATTATTCGAATTTGGGCCAAATTCATTTCTCTATGTGTGTGATACACGATAAGATTGTAGTCAACACAATGAGACGGCGTTTAGAATCGAACTGCCTGCTCTGACGAGCTTTAGGCCTTTATTGTATTTAAAATTCTTAAACCTAAATACAAAGTTGTTCTTATCAAGTGCATGACCGCTGCATGAGCCAGCTGAACATTCTCCCGGGTGTGGCAGTAAATGTAATATTAATCAATTATCCATAATGTAAACATAGTATTCTTAATTGCGTAGCTTATGCCCAGCAGTTATCCCAGGATGCGTGGCATAAAGTCCTGTACTTTGCCTATCTCCTTCAACATTTGAGGCGGCTGAATGAGTGTAGGATTCAATCTTCCCAGCAAATGTCCAGAATGTCTCCTCATTTGCCATTGAGATAAACGGCGACATTGCAGCGTAGAAAACTCTTCATAGGTGCAGCTATTGTTTCGAAGGATCCGCTTTAGACGACATTTCATCGTTTCAACTCTAGGTTTCCAGAATCCTCCCATGTGGCGACTGGGATGGATTATTATTGTGGTCAGCTGCCGTTGAGCTGGCTCTCACTGGCACCTTCATTTTCTTCTGAAAGTCCTTGCGTCGCGTTGTCTCTTTCACAAATATGTATTACGATTTCATTGCTGATGATCCCTCCCAACTCCCAAAATGCCTGAATAAATAAGAAAATAGTCCACGGCACAGTTTGAACACCATTTGTCACTGGATATACAGTTTTATGGTCACTAATAAGACGCTTGGGCCATCATTTATTATTTGTCAGCTATCAGCTGTCAGTTTTCAGCAATCAGCTGGTGCTATGCCGTAATTGTTAACTTTTGCTTTTTTCACAAATACAAAATGAATTATTTACTACAATTGTTTATATATAAAAAATGTAAGTAGGTTGTTTTTGTTTTTTTTGCTGATTTGTCTGAGTTGACCGCTAATTGTCCTCGTCGGTTTCGGCCAAAATAGTGCGTATCTTCATGAGCAGCTCCTTTTTGACAGCATCCGGGACGAGTGTTCGAGCCTTGGGCGTCACTTCTGATATGAGCTGATCCACGGACACGCTGTTGTTGGCATTCTTCTCCAGCAGAATGTTGCGGCAAAGCAGACGCACCTCGTTCCGCCAGCCGCACTCGGTGAGCCGGTTGCAGAGTAAGTCCTTAATTTTTAAACGATCACCGGACATTATCGTGTACTGGTCTACTGTATCGCAGATGGTCATGTTATTTTTTCCCTGAGTTTGCTATCGGCTTATCCTGCGGATATCCGCTAGGCTGATGATGCTAATTTCTTAGTAAAGGTGAGCAACTATCGATGACAGTTGCGTTTCACTGACGATAACTTTTCGATTGTCATTTGATGAGCTGCTCTCAGACAGCCGCTTTTTGGCCAACGATTGATCGTTGAACGCAAATGGACATAATTAATATTATTGTTGCGAAACTGATAAGTGCAGTATTTGCGGAAAAAGTGGGGCGATTTATGGTCAACTATTAACAACGTTTTAACGGGCCTAACTTGGCCAATATGTGTCGGTCTATATAGGCCGATAGCCGTCCAACCTAATCCCGCTCTACATCCTACATGCCATATGCTCTGTTTGAATTGTCTATCACATTGCTATCGATAACTAATGGATTAGTTTTGGTATTTCTTTTTAGTGTTTTGCTGGTATAATGGCATATTTAGTAGCATTTAGCATTGAAAATACGTATTTTTGTGGCCATTGGCCACAGCAGCTGTTACGCGAACGAGAGAGAACAGTCCCAACCAAAAGCCGTAAAAATGCTGCGTACATTGTCACGCGTTAGTGAATTGCCAATTGTTATAAAACAATTGCAAAAAGTACGTAACTGTAATGCAGCCGTTGCTGTTCCTAACAAAACCCTTGTCACTTTCACTAATACAAAGCAAGGCAGCAGCAACATAAGAGACAGCAACAACAACAGCTACAGCAGCAGCAGCAGTACCACCATCAACAACAACAATCATTGGACGACGCGGCTGCAACAACAACAACAACAACAATTAGAAAATCATCAAAGATTTGCCAACAGACGCAGTTATTCATCGTCATTTTTCGGTTTATTCCAGAATGCAGCACAGTCTGGTGTCGCAAAGACCAACAACTATGCCACGGAGGCGACTGTGCAGGTTAATCGGGTAAGTAGATCCAAGTGGGCCAGATATGCCCCTCTCATCTCTCCTTCACTTTCTCGCCAAAAGAAATGGCCGATTACATAATGTGTGCGTGTGTGTTGGTCTGTGTGTGTGTCCCTCTATTTGTGCGCAAGCTAATGTGACCTGACTGCACAGAGTTGCATTTTTGCCGATTTGTCGATTAGTTGGTTGAATTGCAAGCCTCAAGGTCACAAATGGCAGCGCAGCGCGTGACCGACGTCGGCAGCGGCAGCGAAATGCACCTTATCAATATTACCGCAGCAGCAGATGCACCCCCCCCACCATCACCCCTACACAGGTTATGCAAAAAGAGCGAGTGCGCTCTAACGGCGCTTTAGACGTCACTCATTTGAACATGTTATTTGTTGCGTGCCTTGTAAACTTAAACAATAATTCGATTAAACGAGGGAGGAGGGATCAAATGGGTTACATTAAGTACACACTTATTCCATGTACTACACACCTGGACAGTAAAATAGGTATGAAGAATATAATGATAATAATAATAATCATATCCAAAATACAATATATTTTGTTACGCGTCGGTTTGTCCGCATGGGGCAGCTCCGGCCAGCCAGTGCTCAGTTAGGGGTGGGTCTGCCCGTGCCCGCCGACCGCACAATAAACGAGACTACACATCTACACATCATCGGGATCAAAATCGTTTTTTTTTTGTTTTGTTGTTTTGAAGTGGCAATTCCGTTGTTTTTAGTGATGTGTAGATGTGTAGTCTCGTTTATTGTACTTAATTAATAAATGTAGAAGCTTAGAATTTTTTGAGTATTGCAGTGTGGGAAAATTGCACAGATACAGTTAAAACTAAATGAAATAAATGTTAAGCGAATAATCGTCTTTACAAAATTTAAATGCCAAATTATTCTAGAGCTTAAACCTTGTTCGGTTCAGTTATAACAAAATTGTGGTTAATTTTTATTATTTTGACAATTATCAATTAACAAATTTCGTGTGAATAACCATTGTTAATGAGTTCAAGGTTCAAAATGCCTTTTTTTTTGTATCGTGAATCTTGATTCAAGAAATTGTCATTAAAAAATAATACATTTTAATCTATTTTAAGCAATTTTAACGTCTCCTTAATATCTACAATCTCAAATTCTGAAAGGGCACTTCGAAATGAGAAGCGGCAAGCATAATTCAAGAATATTTATTCGAGGAGAAACGGTCTTAATCTAAGTATGTATCTATACTATTCTTGGCTTTATAGCCTCAGCTTAAGCTCAATTACCTAAATACCGAACGGATAAGTAAACAGGTTGGTTATTCATTCAATAAGAAGCGCACTTAATCTAAGGACAAATATATTCTTGGCCAAAGATTTTAATAAATTTTGGACTCGAATATATCGAATTATATACAATTACAGTTTAAATAATATTCAATATATTTGACAGTGGCTCTTTCCGTTTGTATAATTAAGATGAACAATTATTTTTCTGCATGTCAAATTTGATGAGGATGCCGTTATTTTTGTATACATTTGGCTTTTATATTATTGGAATAACATAAAATTTTACCTCTTGCATGTCCCGCGTAATTGCATTCATCTACTCCGACCCTCTCTTAGGGTAGCATTTTTACGTGGATTCTAAGTTAGAATTGCTAATGATTATATAATAAAAATAAAAATTATTCAAAGTGGTGACTTACTTTTTTGAATTTTATATAAACGTACCATACCACAAAGATAAAACACGCAATGCAAAACGGTATAGTAATATACCCAAAGTTCGGTTCAGTTTCTTTTCCTTTGTATCTTACAATTGTTGTCTTACCATAAGGTGGAAAGATAAACTTCAGTATCTTCAGTTTCAGACAATCTAACCGATTTCCGGGAGCGGGTTTCATAAACTCCTCAACTGTGAATTGTTTATTTTCCATATTTTAAATTCAATCAAGACGGTAGCTAAACTAAACTAACTAAAGTTTTACTCAATAACTCATTGCCTACTTTGTTTACTAAGCGCCATCAAAAGCACCAAATTAAATAAAAAATGTAAAATAATTGAAGCCACGCCGACAAATCGAAGTCCATTAAATAATAAGCTAACTGGTTCACTCTCAAACAAAAATTGTTTTCTGGTTTTTTGAAATAGTTTCGAAATTACACGAGAAAATATATCTTAAACTCTTGTGAACCTTGATCAAATGGAAATTCCCATTTACTCATAGGCATGAATAATAAACTGGTACAGATTAGCTAATAGATAGTGTCGCTTAAAGCTGTTAACGGCTGTGCGACTGTCCGATTTTCCGATTGT
>JAWNMN010000948.1:0-15137 GCA_035044025.1 Drosophila paracracens
CATTTTTTAATTTCGGTGGTTAATATATTTACCTACCACAGGTCTTTGGAATTTTTGAAAAATAATGAATGATTAGCTTTTGGCAGGCAATTACATTATTTACCTGGCATTGCCCGCTTTTCGCTGTGGCTCACTGTATATATGTTTTTATAAAATATATACATATATAAATAAAACAAACCCACAACAGGAAAAGGGTATATAAAAAAAAAATAGTACAGATAATAATAATAATATACATAATAAAAAAATAAATATAAACATTAATATAAACTGGAGCCCTAAGGCGGGTCCGAACAGGTGAACAGCCCTGAACGCGGCGAATGTTCAGGAAGAACACGCCGCTCCGATTGCAGTGAGAGTGAACAACAGCTAATGCAGAGAGAGAGAGAGAGAATGGAATAAAAGTGCAACGGCCGCCGAAAGCGTTTTGCTCGCACTAATGAGAGCGCAAGCGCAGCGACCGCCGAAAAACGTTACGCTCGTCGCTTAGACGAAACGGGCAACAACAACGAAGCTTGCACTGATGAGAGCGCAAGCACAATAAAGCGTTGAGCGGCCGCTCAAAACTTTGCGCAGCCACACGCTGGCGCACGAAAAGGGCAACAAAACCTTTGCCCAGGCGCCGTTAGTTAGTCACGCACACTAGTGCAAGTATATATGCAAGGCCATACGGGCAATAGCAATGCTTGTACTAGTGTAGAGGCGTGCGACAAAACCAAAAACAAATGACTAACAACTATTGCACTGGTGCGGGGCGTGAGCAACTAACCCATACACCGTTGGTTAGTCACCGACACACTCGTGCGGGTGCATGTACGCAGTACACCGTTGGTGGTTAGCCACGCACACTAGAGTCGAGGTGTGCGCCGGCAAATAGAGCGACGAAGAGATGGACGTCGAGGGCGGCGGAGAGGCGTTGGAAGACCCCAACACCGCGGTCGCGGAGGATGTGCCACCACAATCGTCGCCGTTGGATAGTGGAAGTCTTAAACTGCCGAAGAAAGGGGGAGTGTGAGGAGCCATATAGCCTCGGCAAATAAATATACATATATGCGGAGTGCCTGGAGCAGACTCTCGCGAACAGGAGCACTCTTCAAAGCTGACCAAGGGCTTCAGTGAACTGCAGTTAAAATCGAAGTGGCATCTACAGTGCAGACAATAAGTGCAATTGTACATTTGAATAGTGAAGACCAAATAAAACCATTGTTAAATATATATAAAAATCTATTTGTTATTAATTATCGCATCGCAAACAAATATCAATTTGCAAATATGCTGGTGTGTATGCGTGGATATAAAAAAAATGTGTTTGCCGTTAGTTTTTTTTAGAGAGGCTCTCTTACGCCCATTAAATAATGAGAATCTAGCGATTAGCTTATTACAAGCATCTCCGCCGGGAACAGGGGTGAGGCAAAGGTGATATTTATGCAACGAGGCCTACGCACATGCTGAGTACAGTGGAAATTCGCCTCTGACGGTTCAACTAAATGCAATATTAATTCCACATTAATTGCACACTGATTGCCCATTCTAAAAAAAACATTTAATTTAACTAATGTCTCCTTTTGGAATGGTTATTAATTAATCTACTTATTTATTTTTATTTTATTAATTTCCATTAATTAATTATCGAATAGGCAATGATGGTGACCACGAGCAGCGTAGCCTGTATTACCGAAAACAGACAAATTGTTTGGTTGGCCACGGTGTTGCAATAAATTTAGTTAAACATGTTAACTTACAGCAGTTGTAGGTGCTTTCTCCTATTTTCACTTAATTATTTTATTTCTAAGTATCCACTTTTATAATTTTTTTTTTTACGGTTGCACCGCGCACAACTTGTTTGTTCGAGAGCTTTGAACAGAAAAAGAATCTGTCTGGGGTCCAACGAACATAAGTACTCACGTTTTTCCAAAAATCCGCTTTGCCCTCGTCTATCAACAATTAATGTTTTTTTTTTTTTACTTATTACTTTTGAAAAGCTTAAACCAATCGCTCATAGATGGCGCTAGGTGCGAAAAGCAACAAATTATTGCCCAATTTTAGGAGGAAACAGATATATTCTCTCAAGTAGCCACGTTCAAATCGAAAGCGCCTCAAGTAGCCGCAGTTGCGAGCCAAACTGCACGTTTCTATCAAAAGCGCCTCAAGTATCCGCAGATAAGAACACGATTAATTTCGAAGTGCAAAACTGCGTACCGGTGCCAAAAAAAATTACCGCCGACAACCCTGTAGTGTCCGTCCGCAGGGTACCGCGAGCTAAAGTGTCCAGAGGAGCCCGAGTCACTCATTTCAACTAAAAATCGTCGTGGGACAAAAAGGATCAATTCCAAAGGATTGTCGCGGGAGATTCGCAAGGAGATTGTAAGCATAGAAAATAAGAAATGAAATAAAAGAAAAAAAATTTTTTCAAGAAAATATTTAGAAAATAAGAAAAAATTGAGAAACAAAATTTAGAAAATAATAATAATAATAATAATTTTTAAAAGAAAACAATTTTTGTAAAATAATATATCCCTTGCAAACAACAAAAAATTAACGTAAAAGAAAAAATTAAAATTAGAAAACAAAACAAAAAATTAACGTAAAAGAAAAAATTTAAAATTAAAACAAAACAAAGAATTAACATCAGAAGAAAATGTTGAATTACTTCTTATGAATTAACTTCCACTAAAAAATATTTTCCCATTGCTCCTCAGTGTTGAAACAGTTAATTTTAAAATATAAAAGTGGTCCGAATTGAAAATATGAGTTTTTCAAGACTGAAGTCGATTTCCTCGGTTTCCAACCAACGAAAAGGTTGCCATTGTCTGGGCTCTTCAGAACCTCAAGTAATAATTTTTACGGGTCATCAACCCCTAACTTTCGCTCTAAGCAGCAAAAAGCATAATGGAAAACTCAAATGATGGAAAAGTTATCTCGAAGAATATAACCACGAATCAAGATATAAACCAGGAACCTCGAACGTTGTTGCAGACGCTCTATCCCAACTTCTCAAACGGTGATTCGATATTTATGGTATGATATTTACTGGGATTGGAGATATTTCCTTCAATGCTTCACAAACTTGATAAGTAAATTATAATCTTTGGCAGAGTATAAAAGCAGGAGCATTTGCATTTAACAATTAACACCAATTATTTATCCTTTCTTTTCATAATTTTTCATTTCTTATATGCGCACTGAATTTATAAACAAATTATTATTTGTTCATTCTTTCGTTCAGGTTTGACAATAGGTTCAGAACTCCTCGGAATATCTGAAAGTTGAATCAATCCGGCAGAGGGTCGCTTCTTCGGAAGGTGATTCCAACATCTCTCAATGAGTTTTTGCAATTGCTCACATTCTGTTAGAAGTTTAACATTCATTTCCGGTCGCCCTCCGTTTACGGTCACATAATACATAACTGCAATTTCCGTGGGATTTTCTAGGTGATCGAAAGGCCTTCTGCGCGACATTACCTCCCATAGAGTAATGCCAAAGCTGTAAATGTCGCATTTTTCCGTATATTTTCCGTCTGAATGAGCAACCTGCGAGTAAATGAAAATGCTTACTAATATATTAGCTTTATGCAAATTTGTTAATTTATAAAAACCTCGGGTGCCATATAAGGAGTAGTGCCAACTTGTGTATTTAGCGTCACCAATTCTTTCACGGTGCCAAAATCTCCAATCTTCAACTGTTTGAAGTTTTTGCTTAGCAATAAATTTTGAGGTTTCAAATCGCGATGAACTATGGGCTTTGGTTTTTTATCATGCAAGTAAGCCATACCCTATAAGTGAGAATAGGCATTAAATGACATGATATAATATTTTATATTAAACGAACAAACATTAACAAGCTGAATCATCCAGTCCATTCCATCTGACATTTTGTAAGGAAGTTGTTTTTGTCCGTGCAAGAAGTCATGGAGCGATCCATTCTCTGCATATTCCATGAGTAAATAAAGAGATGTCGAATCTGAGGAGGTGCCATATAGTTTCACAATATTCTCGTGGTCAACAGATGCAAGCATCTTGACCTCTTTGTTAAATGAATCACTTCTTGTATTGGCTTCTTTAATTTTCTTTACAGCAATATTCATTTTATAACAACGAGCTTTGTAAACAACGCCGTATCCGCCTTCCCCAATACTCTGCAAGGTTGCAATTAAATTATCTCCAAATTAATTTATTTTGTTACTTAATACCTGATCAAACTCTATATCCTTCAGTGGGCACGTTTTTCTATGAATAGTTAGAATAAAATCAAATGAAATGAATGGAAACAAATTAATTATCAAATGACTAAATAATATTTGATTTCAATTCACATCTGTTGTCACATTGAACACTTACCCAGACCTTAATAGATTCAATCTTTCTTCTCTAAGTTGTTCCTGAAGTAGCAGAAAACATTATCAGTAAGAACAGATATGCATAAGTATATTAATATTACCTTTTTCATATTTTCCTTATATGGTCTTATTACTCGATCGAGTATGCTAGATTTATTTTTCCTGCAATCAAATAAGGAATACAAATTCAATTATCTTACAACTTTACTTGTTGAAATTCAAATCGAGCTTACTTAAGTATTGTTGTAAGATAAGAGGCAATCTCATCCATTGCTATATTTTGCCTGGACCGCGAACAATGTATCGTTATAAATAGTATATCAGACGTATCTTCTAAATTACGGATTGACTCAAAAAATATATCAAATGAATTCATTGAAAAATCGACTATCCGGCGTGACATCACCTCGCATAGAATTAAACCTAGGCAGAAACTATTCCAAAAATGCTTATTCCAACAAATCGAAATTAAATCATTTTCTTCTTCTTCTTTTTCGAACAAAGTTGACCTCTGGACCTCTACAGCGAATGCCTTATAAGCCAATGGCAGTTCGTGAGCAATTCCAAAATCGCTTATTTTCAAAATTTGGTAATTTTCAGTTAGGAGTAGGCTGCATGGCGTTAAACAATTATGAAAAATAGGTTTTGGTTTCATCCTCTGCAAGTAGGCTAAGCCCTAAAAGGAAATTCAAATAAAATCATTGTTAAATAAATATTCATGCATATTGATGCAACTGCCTTCGACCAAACCTTAGCACACTGGATCATCCAACGGAGTCCCTGCCTTACTGTATAATCAAAATTCTCTTCTCCGTGCAAGTAGTTGTCGAGGGTTGTACACTCTGGATAATTCATTAGTATATAAATAGGTGCATTATTTTCATCAATTGCAATTCCATATAGCTCCACGATATTCTCGTGATGATCGCGGGAAAGTGCTTTAATGTTCTCTACGTCGTCGTCGGTGTTGAATTCCCCTGAAAACATTGCGCATTTCTTTACTGCGATCTCTTTGTTACACCAGTTAGCTTTGTAGATATCTCCGAAGGCACCTTGTCCAACACTTTCCCTTTCCTGGTGGGTTAAAATGAATGTTTATAGAGTAAAATATGTTTCATTGCATCTAACCTCAAAAAGTTGAATATCCGCGAGATCTTCGGCCGGGTCCACATCAGGTTCAAATAACCTGCGAAATAATTAAAGATTTAATTAATTTATATTAAGCAACAGAAAGATTTATAGAAAACTTATATTATTAAATACAATTAAGAATTAAAATATATTTTCCATTTTCAACTTACTTAGGCTTATGCAGCTTGACGACTAGTTCCGAAAATGTAGGACGCTCTTTTGGGTCTTTATCCCAGCATTTTTCAATTATGCCCTCTATGTACTTAAACTCTGATTGACTTATATCTCTCAGAGGCGGATGTTTGCCTGAAAAATTCAAAGATATTGTACTCTGTATTGGTTATGTCTAACTTTCGTACCATCTACGATCTCTTCTACATCGGTGCATTCAAATTGCCTTTCGAATTGAGAGAAAACATTCATTTCCGGTCGCCCTCCGTTTACGGTCACATAATACATAACTGCAATTTCCGTGGGATTTTTTAGGTGATCGAAAGGCCTTCTGCGCGACATTACCTCCCATAGAGTAATGCCAAAGCTGTAAATGTCGCATTTTTCCGTATATTTTCCGTCTGAATGGGCAACCTGCGAGTAAATGAAAATGCTTACTAATATATTAGCTTTATGCAAATTTGTTAATTAATAAAAACCTCGGGTGCCATATAAGGAGTAGTGCCAACTTGTGTATTTAGCGTCACCAATTCTTTCACGGTGCCAAAATCTCCAATCTTCAACTGTTTGAAGTTTTTGCTTAGCAATAAATTTTGAGGTTTCAAATCGCGATGAACTATGGGCTTTGGTTTTTTATCATGCAAGTAAGCCATACCCTATAAGTGAGAATAGGCATTAAATGACATGATATAATATTTTATATTAAACGAACAAACATTAACAAGCTGAATCATCCAGTCCATTCCATCTGACATTTTGTAAGGAAGTTGTTTTTGTCCGTGCAAGAAGTCATGGAGCGATCCATTCTCTGCATATTCCATGAGTAAATAAAGAGATGTCAAATCTGAGGAGGTGCCATATAGTTTCACAATATTCCTGTGGTCAACAGATGCTAGCATCTTGACCTCTTTGTTAAATGAATCACTTCTTGTATTGGCTTCTTTAATTTTTTTTACAGCAATATTCATTTTATAACAACGAGCTTTGTAAACAACGCCGAAACTGCCTCTCCCAATACTCTGCAAGGTTGCAATTAAATTATCTCCAAATTAATTTATTTTGTTACTTAATACCTGATCAAACTCTATATCCTTCAGTGGGCACGTTTTTCTATGAATAGTTAGAATAAAATCAAATGAAATGAATGGAAACAAATTAATTATCAAATGACTAAATAATATTTGATTTCAATTCACATCTGTTGTCACATTGAACACTTACCCAGACCTTAATAGATTCAATCTTTCTTCTCTAAGTTGTTCCTGAAGTAGCAGAAAACATTATCAGTAAGAACAGATATGCATAAGTATATTAATATTACCTTTTTCATATTTTCCTTATATGGTCTTATTACTCGATCGAGTATGCTAGATTTATTTTTCCTGCAATCAAATAAGGAATACAAATTCAATTATCTTACAACTTTACTTGTTGAAATTCAAATCGAGCTTACTTAAGTATTGTTGTAAGATAAGAGGCAATCTCATCCATTGCTATATTTTGCCTGGACCGCGAACAATGTATCGTTATAAATAGTATATCAGACGTATCTTCTAAATTACGGATTGACTCAAAAAATATATCAAATGAATTCATTGAAAAATCGACTATCCGGCGTGACATCACCTCGCATAGAATTAAACCTAGGCAGAAACTATTCCAAAAATGCTTATTCCAACAAATCGAAATTAAATCATTTTCTTCTTCTTCTTTTTCGAACAAAGTTGACCTCTGGACCTCTACAGCGAATGCCTTATAAGCCAATGGCAGTTCGTGAGCAATTCCAAAATCGCTTATTTTCAAAATTTGGTAATTTTCAGTTAGGAGTAGGCTGCATGGCGTTAAACAATTATGAAAAATAGGTTTTGGTTTCATCCTCTGCAAGTAGGCTAAGCCCTAAAAGGAAATTCAAATAAAATCATTGTTAAATAAATATTCATGCATATTGATGCAACTGCCTTCGACCAAACCTTAGCACACTGGATCATCCAACGGAGTCCCTGCCTTACTGTATAATCAAAATTCTCTTCTCCGTGCAAGTAGTTGTCGAGGGTTGTACACTCTGGATAATTCATTAGTATATAAATAGGTGCATTATTTTCATCAATTGCAATTCCATATAGCTCCACGATATTCTCGTGATGATCGCGGGAAAGTGCTTTAATGTTCTCTACGTCGTCGTCGGTGTTGAATTCCCCTGAAAACATTGCGCATTTCTTTACTGCGATCTCTTTGTTACACCAGTTAGCTTTGTAGATATCTCCGAAGGCACCTTGTCCAACACTTTCCCTTTCCTGGTGGGTTAAAATGAATGTTTATAGAGTAAAATATGTTTCATTGCATCTAACCTCAAAAAGTTGAATATCCGCGAGATCTTCGGCCGGGTCCACATCAGGTTCAAATAACCTGCGAAATAATTAAAGATTTAATTAATTTATATTAAGCAACAGAAAGATTTATAGAAAACTTATATTATTAAATACAATTAAGAATTAAAATATATTTTCCATTTTCAACTTACTTAGGCTTATGCAGCTTGACGACTAGTTCCGAAAATGTAGGACGCTCTTTTGGGTCTTTATCCCAGCATTTTTCAATTATGCCCTCTATGTACTTAAACTCTGATTGACTTATATCTCTCAGAGGCGGATGTTTGCCTGAAAAATTCAAAGATATTGTACTCTGTATTGGTTATGTCTAACTTTCGTACCATCTACGATCTCTTCTACATCGGTGCATTCAAATTGCCTTTCGAATTGAGAGAAAACATTCATTTCCGGTCGCCCTCCGTTTACGGTCACATAATACATAACTGCAATTTCCGTGGGATTTTTTAGGTGATCGAAAGGCCTTCTGCGCGACATTACCTCCCATAGAGTAATGCCAAAGCTGTAAATGTCGCATTTTTCCGTATATTTTCCGTCTGAATGGGCAACCTGCGAGTAAATGAAAATGCTTACTAATATATTAGCTTTATGCAAATTTGTTAATTAATAAAAACCTCGGGTGCCATATAAGGAGTAGTGCCAACTTGTGTATTTAGCGTCACCAATTCTTTCACGGTGCCAAAATCTCCAATCTTCAACTGTTTGAAGTTTTTGCTTAGCAATAAATTTTGAGGTTTCAAATCGCGATGAACTATGGGCTTTGGTTTTTTATCATGCAAGTAAGCCATACCCTATAAGTGAGAATAGGCATTAAATGACATGATATAATATTTTATATTAAACGAACAAACATTAACAAGCTGAATCATCCAGTCCATTCCATCTGACATTTTGTAAGGAAGTTGTTTTTGTCCGTGCAAGAAGTCATGGAGCGATCCATTCTCTGCATATTCCATGAGTAAATAAAGAGATGTCAAATCTGAGGAGGTGCCATATAGTTTCACAATATTCCTGTGGTCAACAGATGCTAGCATCTTGACCTCTTTGTTAAATGAATCACTTCTTGTATTGGCTTCTTTAATTTTTTTTACAGCAATATTCATTTTATAACAACGAGCTTTGTAAACAACGCCGAAACTGCCTCTCCCAATACTCTGCAAGGTTGCAATTAAATTATCTCCAAATTAATTTATTTTGTTACTTAATACCTGATCAAACTCTATATCCTTCAGTGGGCACGTTTTTCTATGAATAGTTAGAATAAAATCAAATGAAATGAATGGAAACAAATTAATTATCAAATAACTAAATAATATATGATTTCAATTCACATCTGTTGTCACATTGAACACTTACCCAGACCTTACTAGATTCAATCTTTCTTCTCTAAGTTGTTCCTGAAGTAGCAGAAAACATTATCAGTAAGAACAGATATGCATAAGTATATTAATATTACCTTTTTCATATTTTCCTTATATGGTCTTATTACTCGATCGAATATGCTAGATCTATATATCCTGAAATCAAATAAGGAATACAAATTCAATTATCTTACAACTTTACTTGTTGAAATTCAAATCAAGCTTACATAAGTATTTTTGTAAGATCATTGGCCATTTGTTCCATTGGTATAGTATGCCTCAACAGCAAACAATATTTAATTATATCTTGTATATCAAACGTGAATTTTAAATTATCTATTGACTCAATTGATTCATAAAGTGAATTCATTGAAAAATCGACTATCCGGCGTGACATCACCTCGCATAGAATTAAACCTATGCAGAAATCATTCCATAAGTGCTTATTCCAACAAATCGAAATTAAATCGTTTTCTTCTTCTTCTTTGGAAATAGTTGACCTCTTGACCTCTACAGCGAATGCCTTATAAGCCAATGGCAGCTCGTGAGCAATTCCAAAATCGCTTATTTTCAAAATTTGGTAATTTTCAGTTAGGAGTAGGCTGCATGGCGTTAAACAATTATGAAAAATAGGTTTTGGTTTCATCCTCTGCAAGTAGGCTAAGCCCTAAAAGGAATTTAAAATAAAATAATAATTGTTAAATAAATATTCATGCATATTGATGCAACTGCCTTCGACCAAACCTTAGCACACTGGATCATCCAACGGAGTCCCTGCCCCACTGTATAATCAAAATTCTCTTCTCCGTGCAAGTAGTTGTCGAGGGTTGTACACTCTGGATAATTCATTAGTATATAAATAGGTGCATTATTTTCATCAATTGCAATTCCATATAGCTCCACGATATTCTCGTGACGAACGCGGGAAAGTGCTTTAATGTTCTCTACGTCGTCGTCGGTGTTGAATTCCCCTGAAAACATTGCGCATTTCTTTACTGCGATCTCTTTGTTATCCCATTTAGCTTTGTAGATATCTCCGAAGACACCTTGTCCAACACTTTCCCTTTCCTGGTGAGTAAAAATGAATGTTTATAAAGTAAAATATGGTTCATTGCATCTAACCTCTGAAAGTTGAATTTCTGTGAGGTCTACGGCCGGGACCACATCAGGTTCAAAATGAGCGAGTTCTTCAAATAACCTGCGAATTAATTAATGATTTAATTAAATAATATTAAGCAACAAAAAGATTTCTAGAAAACTTATTACTAAATACAATTTAGAATTAAAATATATTTTCCATTTTCAACTTACTCAGGCATATTAAGCTGTTTGAATAGATCCAAAAATGTAGGACGTTTTTTTGGGTCTTTATCCCAGCATTTTTCAATTATGCCCTCTATGTACTTAAACTCTGATTGAATTATATCACTCAGAGGCGGACGTTTGCCTGAAAAATTCAAAGATATTGTACTCTGTATTGGTTATGTTCTAACTTTCGTACCATCTACGATCTCTTCTACATCGGTGAATTCAAATTGTCTTTCGAATTGAGAGAAGGGCTTCTTGCGAGACATCACCTCCCAAAATACGATCCCAAAGCTATATACGTCGCTCTCTTTTGTATATTCTCCTCTCTCGAAGACCTGCTCAGGAATTAAATTTGTTATTTAAAAGAGCCTTATTGAATGGAAGCACAAACCTCTGGTGCTACATAGGCGTTATCTTGATGGGTTAAGAGATTTTCCCTATCTCGCGGAAAGCAGTAATCACTGATTTTCAAGAGTCTGAAGTTATCGAACAGCAACATATTTTGAGAATTTAAATTGCGATGTATAGTTGAAAAAGGCTCCATTTGCAATAAAAACTTCATTCCCTTTAAGCGGAATTTAAAATCAAAATCAATTAGTCAGACAAAAAGTAAAAAATAACATATAAAATAAAATACCTTTGCCGCCTGATACATCCAGTGGAGGGAATTTATAACTGTGTAACTTCGCTGTTCCTCACCATGCAAGTAGTTGTAGAGGGATCCACAATTAGAATATTCCATGACTAAATGTGCGATTTCCTTAATATATCCAATCCCATATAGTGCCACAACATTCTCATGGTAAATGCGTGAGAGTCGTCTGATCTCTCTTTTATGTTTTAGCTTGATTTCGTTCATAAAAAGTTGTTTATATTCTTTCAACCCAATCTTCAAGCCGCGCCAATCAGCTCTGTAGACAATGCCAAATTGACTTTCCCCAACAATCTGCAGGAAATAAATTTTAGTTAGCAAAATATAATCGAATTTTACAGAATAATACATTTATTTCATTTATGTCCGCAATATTGATGACAACATCCAAGTCACTGAAAAACAATTGTTAGATATTCAATTATTAATTAATATTGATTTTAAGAAGATTTTTTAGTAATTACACATCTATTTTACTCAGCAATATATTATGTAAAAAGCTTCCTAAACTATGCAAAGCATGTCGATTAGCCGGTTCCTCATGCCAACAATGATTAAGAAATTCTTGAAATTCATCTGAGTACAGTTCAGGAATATCTTGAATAGGCGGACGTTCACCTGCAAGAGTCAAAATGATATAATCCTTTCGGTGGAATATCATCTTTCGTTATCGTACCTTCTTCGACTGCTTTCTTAATTTGGAATTGATTTTGATAGTTGTAGAAAGGCTTCTTGCGTGCCAGCACCTCCCACAAGATAATACCAAAGCTGTATACGATGCTCCGAGCAGTGTACTCTCCTTTCTTGATCACCTATGAATGAATAAACTACATATTTACTGCAAAAATTTGTTTGGCAGATATACAAACCTCCGGTGCTATGTAGGACTTATCTAAATGGTTTTTCAATACATTCATATGCTCGAATGCGAGACACATATTACATAATTTCAATTTATGACCAGTAACTATCATATTCTTAGACTTCAAATTGCAAAGGAAACGGGGATCTAGCTTTTCCTCAAATAGAAGGTATTCAATTGCCTACAAATGAAAATAGTAATCGTAATCACAATCTGTAAGTTATTAGGGGGATATAAATGTGCATATATTCAGATATAGAAAATACCCGAGCAGCAGAAGACATCCAGAAGAAAACGTGATACAAAGGAATGGATTGCCTATTATTGTGAATACGGTCGAACAGGGACTCATAATCCAAGTATTCCATTAGCAAATAAGTAAATTCTTGATCCATTGCGATCCCAAATATTGACACAACTTCTTCTTTATATGACAAAGACCTTAGCTCCCTGATTTGATGTTTGATGTTTTCATTGATGTGTTTCAATCTCTTTATAGCAATAGTCGAATCATCCCAAGTCGCCTTGTACGTAACTCCAAAGTGGCCCTTGCCAATTTCCTATAAGATGTAGAATTCGGAATATAAATAAGTTATGTATATATCATGTACATATTATATATATATTACTACCTCGCCCATTTCAATTGCTGCAAAGTCGTAGACTGGTCCAGTGTTGGCACCTAAGGCTTGATCCAAAATGAAATCGTCAACATTTCTGCAATCATATAAATCATTAAGTCAATGTTATGCTTGAATAGTAAATTTCATAATTAGCTTACTTAAGAAATTCTTTAATATCGGAGAGTATATCTTCCATTGCTGGCCTCTTAAACGGATCCGAGCTACAGCATTTTGCAATTAATTCCTTGATCGGCTCAGAGTTGGGTAGTTGTATTTCGCTAAGCATCGGTCGTTCATCTATGAAAGTAATGCACTTAACAACTAAGTGTAATCACAATTTGGTAAAGTATTCACCGTGAACTGAGGGAATCTTTTGCGACATCAACTCCCAAAAGATAATACCAAAGCTGTACACGTTGATCTTGGGAGAAGTGCACTCTGGATCTGCTAGCACCTGCATGAAAACATATTAATGTGCATTATGTACATAAAGGTATCTTAGATATCATTATAGAGAACCTCCGGTGATGCATATGGCCACATATATTCAGATTCGAACTTTCTCTCCAAAATTCCACCGATTTTTAAGGTGGTGTTCCAATAGTCACCGAATAGCATAAGTCTCTTGGTATACATGTGTCGAAAGAACGGGTTGGGTTCCATGGAATGGAGGTATTGAAGACCCTATAAATGAATGAAGATAAGCTATTTAACTGTATAGTAGGTATCATATATATATATAACAAACACTGGCGGCCTGACTCATCCAGTTGAGCACATCTCTCACTGTATATTTTCTCTTCCCCTTCCCATGTACGAAACTGTGGAGATCTCTACAATCCGAATATTCCATCAGTACATAATTCATCTGTATGCCATACACTTTAATAATATTCCGTTGTCTGATGCGGATTAGTAATTTTATATCGTCTTTCGTAAGTTGAGTCTCAGATAACGGAATTGCCACGCACTCTTCATCACGCCATATCGCTTTATGGGCCATGAAAGAACCATATTGAATTATCTGAAATTTTACACTGTTATTTATATGTAAAACAGTTTAACGTTATCAACTTTGTACATATCGTAATTCCAAATCATCGCTCATTTTAAATAGTTTGCTCAACAAATTGTCAATCAAATGTGAACATATATATTTATTTATAAATTGTTCGACTGCACTCAACGAATATCAACAGTGTACTGAATGGTCACCGTCTGAATTCTTTCTAATCGTAATATTCTCTTTTCGTATGCGATAAGATAAATACATGGAGAGAAATTACTGACTTTTACCAAAACGTTTGCTAAAAGCTTATCAGTACAATCAATAGTAGTACCTCAATGTATATTGTACATTAAATTTCGAGTGGGCGCTCGACTACGATATACCCTGAACCCAGTTGTTAAATATATTCTAGTTTTATTGGCAAATTTCCGTTTGAAAAGTCTTGCACCCACATGTGAGAAGGTCTTCAAGTAGAGTAAAAAAAGAAGAACCGATTTGTGTCGATGTTCGTATCACACACACACGGGGGGCAGTTAACAAAATATACTTGATTTGAGATAGACTTATCAAGAATACATGCAGTGCCTCACAACATGAGGTTAAAAAATCCGGGTTTTATGGCTTCTATGTGTCCATAATGTACCTGGTCGAAATAAGCATTGACCACTAAATAGGTTACTTTTTTAGATAACCCTATTTAGCCGGTGGTGAAACCCAAGTTTATTAGGGTGATGTTGAAAATTATGTTAACTAACATTCAATGCAACCGTGCATCCATACATATGTTAAGTCGCTCATTAATGTGTACCAATTATGTTAACTAACAGAAAAATGTTAAGCAACTGATTTTAGTCCCGAATAAACTTTGCTTGAGTACACAACGACGGTGGCACTTGGGCTTTGAAAATGTGGGGGGGCGTCTTTTTCCTTGGCTTCTAGCTTCCTTCAATAAAAGGCAGCTTTGGGTTGTTTTGGTTTAACTTTATATTTATTCACACTTTAAATATTTTGCACTTCTATTATTGGTTGTGTTACAGCGACTGATGTTAATATTCTAACATTTATGTTATAGATAACAGCGCTGAGTGCGCTGTATGGAGGTTGCATTGCAAAGAGAGAGGATGTGGATCGTAGGTTATGTTAAGCCAAATTGACAACAGCTTATAAAGCCTGGCTTAACATAATCCCACATAAACAGGCTTTATTATCTTATCCAGGCATTCCCTGTCGCGGGGAAACTTCGCTCCAACATGTGGTTAATATATATGTACCTACCATCGATCTTAGGATTTTT